>JARYSX010000010.1:0-16565 GCA_031081795.1 Debaryomyces singareniensis
ACAAATTACAGAAACTGACAGAAGTATGTTGCTTATGTAATATCGATTTTATAAGTAGCTTTTGATAGAGAGCAGAGGAAGATTTCATGATCAAAAAAGGGAGGAAAAAAATAGTGAAGTGTGAAAGCTGTCGACACTTAAAAATAAAGGTAAATATAGATATATATGTGTATGTTTTCAGTTGTCGATACTAATAATTTAGTGTGACGGGGAAGTACCAGTTTGTGAATACTGCAGATGCACAAACCGAAGATGTGTATATCTTCATGTACCATTTCAATCAATGATCGTCAAAAGGCACAGGCATAATATTTCTTTACAATCGCAAAATAACTCTCTAAACTCAAAGCTCAAACACTTGCAAATCTCAAGATTTGAGTCCAGAGCACTAGATTATTTCTTTAAAGGTTATTTAAGCCAAATAAAAAACCCCAGTGCACCAAATCATACTACTTATTTAATTTGGGAAAAGGAATTACCAAGCCTCCTATTGCAATCAAATATTTTAAAAAATTGCATATTATCGATCAGCTGCATGTATTTAGAAGGTTCGACATCGGTTGATATGGACACAATTTTTAGAGATGATAAAACAACTTGTAAACAAAAAAATGAACTTCTAAATATGTACCCAGGGAACTGGTCTGAAAATATTCTAGAAGCGAGGAAAGAAAATCAAAATCTTAAGAGTATTGAATATTTTCTTTCTTCAATTAACTTGATTAATCTAAAAATAAAGACTATTTTGAATGGCCAATCAATAAGGGGACAAGATGAAGCGGCTATTATGTATTTTTCTGAAATAATCTTATTTATGATACTAGCAATTCATCCTGGAGGCTTAATTTCAGTTTTATCTAACAGCAAAGAGAGTACCGATCTAATATCAATTACCAGGGGTATGGCTCATGTATTGGGAAGCTCCTTTCAATACCTCAGAACTCCAAAGTTCAACGCCCTATTTTTAGATAGCGCTGTACCGACAGATTTTATCGAAAGAAATTATCCCTTGATCCAGCATTTAAAAGATTTTATGAAAACGGAAAGCTTATGTTTGACAGAGCAGCAAATTAGAATTTATCTTTATTCAATAAATGAATTGGAAAAATGCTTCTACTGGATTACAGAATGGAATACACCTTTAAGCATAATGAAATGGGTGTTCATGCTTCCTGATGATTACTATGCAATTCTAAGATCTTCTAATAATTATTATGCTTTGAAGCTATTATATTACTACAGCTCTCTAATTGTATTATTCAAGATAGGTTTTTCAAAAGGAAACTCTATATGGAAAGATTTCATTCATTGGTATGAACAATATAATGTGAAACAGTTTAGCGGGTGGAAGGATTTGGAAGATGAAAGCGCTTATGCATTGATAAATATTGATTTTAATCTTGAAAGCATAGATTTGTCGACATTCTTGCCCTCTTTGTATATATCTTAACAAATATTTTTAATAAGTTTTAGTGGCTCACACTCTATTTTTCGTTCATATTTTCATCTTCATTTTCATATTCTGTGTCGAAAATACTTTTCTTATCTTTATAATTCAGATAAAGAAGAATAGATGCTGTTAAAAACTCTGTAGTAGTAGCAAAACAGTATTCAGAAATTATCATAGTTTTCAGCATGCCATCTAATGTGTAATTGGGAAAATATGAATAATTTATACTGTTAATTAAACAGGAAAGAAATCCAAATGTAGCTCTAATAAACAAAAACGGTAATGCAAATAGGAACGTTCTCGTCATTTTAGTCTCTACTCTACTCAGCATAAACGCATATATTGCCAAAAAGCATACTAAGCATGTTTCTAAAAGTAAAATAGCCTGACCAGTGGCCCTTAAGCTTTTAGCTGCTAAAAAATTTCGATGTGGATCTCTACTGCTTGTTGATGATAATAAACTTCCTCCAGCTATGAGAAATATATTGCCAATGATTGCCACCCGTGTAAATAAGGCAGTAAATGTAGGAAATAATAAGCCTCTTGAAAATTTTAGCGACCAGTAACATATACCGTTTAATGTTTCCTGATCTGAAAAACTCTTTGCTTTAGTGATATGTTCAGCCTTAAAACACCTGATTACGTAACGAAAACAACATAATACAAGTATAAAATACCCTTCGGCTCCTAAAATTATATAGGGTATCAACCAGTTAAGATTATTTACACCATAGACAGCAAATCCTATACTACATACTTGAGCTCCAGTTCTAATTATTCCGAAGAATAATAACACACTGTATATCGTTTTCAAACCTCTGTTACTAACTGCAAAAAGTGTTAAACACAGAAAAAGCAAAAATAAAATCAAAAAGACTGAAGCAGCTACCCCCTCACTATTAGATTTAAACGCCATTTCCTCCGTTATAATTTCATTTCAATGTTCATTTGCAACTTGTTAAATATCTTTCAAAGAAATATGATTCAAATCAAGTGAAATCATTTTGCGATTATCTAATCGCACATATGTATACATCTATATCTATATCTGATTGTATATGCAGGATATAATTTGGATGCAACATATCTTTCCTTCGAAGAGATACATATCTGAAAAGATAATCTGAGACGTTTTATTACTAGCACGACACCGGGAGATATATCCAAGATAGTCAGAGAATCAAATACCTAGAATAACATTTAATTGCTAAGATTTCTTTTAGTAGTGAAAGAAACAATAAATAGAGTAAGTCTGAAATCATGATTTAATCATAGGTCACGCTGTATATACCTGTACACAGTGGTGTAATCTAGCAATTTCAATACTCAGTAAGCCTTACTAGCATGACTCAGTAAAAATACAGGCATGCTATTTGGTAAGAGTTTATTATACTATCTTGATTCTAATTAAAACTATACGTTGGAAATTATTTTCAATTTCGAAATGAAATTTTATTACATGATTAATCACTTATCAATTCTGTATTAGTATTTTCAAATTTTTCCAATTTTTGTTCCTTATAACTTGAAAAACTGTTCTTGTAAATTTATGGCTTTAGAATATAGCAATCCACATACCTCTGAGGTTGTGTACTTAAGTGATCATTGCATTACTTGCAGTAAACCCCAACAAGTATGAGCTCAACTATTATTGCTGTCTTTCAAGAATATGTGTGTTGGATGTACACCATCACTGAGTCTGCATTTTTCTGATATTAAGTCACAAAGCCATCAAAATAAGGTACATACAGAGCTCCATATTAAATCAAAAGGAGCATGGATCTGTAATGCTTTTAACCTGGTGGTTAGAAAGAATACAGTCCTGTGGGAAGTTCATTCTCATCTGCTTTAAAACTTTCAACAAAAAAAATTACAAGCTTTAAAGGTGTATTTATTAAGCTGATATTAATTTTAAGTATTCTGGTTTTACAAATTACTTATGTTCGCTAAACCATTCTGCAATATGCCCAACGGCGCGATCAACAACATCAGGTTCGTCATAATATTGGAAATGGTTCGTCCCATTCTCCCAGATAAGCTTCTTCTCATCTGTAGGAATCGATTTGAAGTGGCGCTTTGCTGCATAAGGATTCATACATGTGTCGGAATGAATTAATAATGCGGGCTTCTTGAGTTTAGAAACTCCCTCTACTGTTGAGTAAGAAAAATGATCCAAATCACTAAGAATAGCATACCTATTATCCCAACCTTTAAGAGTCCATGGGCCATACCAGCTCCAGATTAATGGGCCTGGCAATCCAGCTAAAGAACCTTCCTCTTTACTCCCCAACTCGGGCCCAACCAATGGATGATAGATCACTTCACCTGTTTCTTCATACTTTTCCTTAGCTTTTTGTGCCCTATCCAATCTTGCTTGCAAAAGCTTTTCAAGCTCTTCTGTCGTCGGAGCATTCTCTTCATCAAAAGGATTTTCACACACACCAGCTGCAATCATGAATAAATCTGTTTCTTTATCTCTGTAATAACCAGTCACAGATGCAACAGCTGTCACTCTATCATCATAAGATGCCACATCCAACATTTCAGGACCTCCCTGACAAATTCCAACTAAGTATATTTTTGAGATTTGTTCGTTCTTACTCAAAAAATCAATAGCGGACACAGCATCTTCATTCTTCATTTTGGGGTTTTCTAAACGACGTGGTAAACCTGTGGACTCACCTACAGTACGTGGATCAAAAATTAAACTATAGTAACCTTCATCAGCAAGACGACTAGCGTATTGAGTAGGAGCTTGTTCTTTGGAAAATGAATATGGTCCTAGAATCACTACTCCAGGATACTTTCCGGTGCTTTGTGGAACATATGCTACACCTGCACATGTTTCACCATGTGAAGGGAAAGTAACATTCTCTTTAGTATATTTTCCATGGAATACCATTGTAAAAAAGCTTGATTAATAGAATCAATATAATTTCAAGTTTAGATACTGTTCAAAATCTATCTATATATATAGTAGACGCTTATATAACCAATATTTGCTAACCTCAATTTTTATTCTCCTTAAATATTGTGCGGCTCAAAGCCGAGTATCTTTATTTATTAGTATATTTTAGAGCATCTCAGCTATTTATTGTTTTCCTTATAATAGTATTTACGTATTGCCACCCTTTCATAGGAACTTATTTCTCCTATTATATTTTGATTTGATTATTAAAATATCAACTTAATAAATCATAAAACCCTTTTTACTGAAATAAAGATGTGTTTCAATTTAAAAAGAGATAATTTGCCTATATGGCTTGATTACACTGGAGTTTTAAAAATACATTACTCTCTGTAATGATTCATATACAAATTCAGTAAGAATTAAATTTCCAACCATCTTATGTTCCCTCATTTAAAACCATTTTTGTATCTCCTTATACTTTTAGCATCCTCCGGTTAAAAATGTCTATATCATATAGAGAAACAATCGCAATCGCACGTATAATAGACTCAACTTTCAGAGATTTAAGAGATAGATTAGTAATAATATATAAGAATCCTAAATATATAGTGAAGTTTAATTATTTTTTAAATTGATTTTGGAAAAGACAGTTTTAGAAAATGCTGCCGAATCTTCCATAAAAAAGTACCTCAAGCCTTATTAAGGGCATGTGGCTTATATTTCTTCTCCTATTACTGTAGAAATATCAGTTCTTGTAACATGTCTTAGCAGATACTGGATTCAAACTATTAAATTTTTTTTGCTACTACTACTAATATTTCTTACTATTTATCTGATAAAATTGAAGAAACAACTCGTAATCAAAACTATGTTTGTCATATCTTGTAAGATTATCACCGTAGCTTGCACTCTGTAAAATGAATCTTTGAATCTCACTTGCATATATGTTCCAACTCAGGGCATAAAACTTGGTCCTCATAATATCAGGAAGAGCTTGGTTTAAATATTCAAAGGGAAAATATACACAGGTTCCTATTTTTTATAGGCTCAAATAATCCACGTATTCCATACTTATCATAGAACATTGTGTTTATATAGTTTGTAGGTCCACCATATAAAAACCTTAAATTTTCAAATAATATTATAGCATTTCGATAAATGAACTCTTTTAATTATGATTAACGTTAACTTGCACATCATTTGCCTCTTTTTATCAACTGTTGTTCCAAAGGGTTTATTTTGCATAACAAAGAAGATACTTCTTTTCCTAGTGCTGCATTCCCACGCTCCTAGACTTGAACATTTGCAAGCCATGAATTCGAAGTATCATGACATTTTTGTATCTCCTTATACTTTTAGCATCCTCCGGTTAAAAATGTCTATATCATATAGAGAAACAATCGCAATCGCACGTATAATAGACTCAACTTTCAGAGATTTAAGAGATAGATTAGTAATAATATATAAGAATCCTAAATATATAGTGAAGTTTAATTATTTTTTAAATTGATTTTGGAAAAGACAGTTTTAGAAAATGCTGCCGAATCTTCCATAAAAAAGTACCTCAAGCCTTATTAAGGGCATGTGGCTTATATTTCTTCTCCTATTACTGTAGAAATATCAGTTCTTGTAACATGTCTTAGCAGATACTGGATTCAAACTATTAAATTTTTTTTGCTACTACTACTAATATTTCTTACTATTTATCTGATAAAATTGAAGAAACAACTCGTAATCAAAACTATGTTTGTCATATCTTGTAAGATTATCACCGTAGCTTGCACTCTGTAAAATGAATCTTTGAATCTCACTTGCATATATGTTCCAACTCAGGGCATAAAACTTGGTCCTCATAATATCAGGAAGAGCTTGGTTTAAATATTCAAAGGGAAAATATACACAGGTTCCTATTTTTTATAGGCTCAAATAATCCACGTATTCCATACTTATCATAGAACATTGTGTTTATATAGTTTGTAGGTCCACCATATAAAAACCTTAAATTTTCAAATAATATTATAGCATTTCGATAAATGAACTCTTTTAATTATGATTAACGTTAACTTGCACATCATTTGCCTCTTTTTATCAACTGTTGTTCCAAAGGGTTTATTTTGCATAACAAAGAAGATACTTCTTTTCCTAGTGCTGCATTCCCACGCTCCTAGACTTGAACATTTGCAAGCCATGAATTCGAAGTATCATGACATTGTTGCTTTCTTTCTTTCAAATTGAACATGATATGCAACGATGCAGTAGTCTATCACATCTTAATTTCCTAATTATATATCTGAGATGTAATTTCAGAAACCTTGGGATTTTCTGTTTGAGTCTCTTAAGATATAACTTTTAAAAAATCAACAAGATAATTAATAGGCCACGAAATATACCGCGCAGAATTTACAAAAATTGCAAATTCTTTACTAGTGATTCTAATTCTGAAAATGGCTGCTATCGTTATTTCAAAATAATATATTTCTAAAATTATCAAAAGAGATATTATTGTAATTGTTTCAGCTAAATAAATAGACCTCTTATGATAGCTCCTATAGTTAAGCATGATTCTTCCAAGCAGAAATAACTGAAACAAGGTTAATTATTTTTCGCAAATAAATTTCCGACTAATCGGGCATCGCTCTCAGCTCCTTCTCTTTTTTCTTGTGCATAGTCTTTTCTAATGTAAGTTGAGACTTGAAAAATCTAAGCTTTAATATCAATCGAACTTCAAGCTTTAAACTTGTCTCATTTTCCTCTCAATACGAGTTTTAGATGTAGATAGGCTTCAGAATCTAACTACATCGCGAATTAAAAGTCTCAAAAACTTGCTTTTGCGTGCTATGCATACAAATTAATTATTATATCAAGGCGTAGGCTTGATGGAAATTATATTTTAGTATTGAATTGCAATATAAATGGGCTTAGGCTTTGATATCATGAAAGCAATTGAAAATTCCTAAATTCTATTTTACCTAGCTAGCTAACAAAGATAAAGATAAAAACATAATATTAGGTTTATCTGTTTCTATTATGGGTTGGTATCTAATTTTACTTGGTATATATCAAGATTAGGAAGTCTGATCATCATTTTAATGTAACCAATAAATATTTTAAGAAATTACAGTTACTATTATGGCACATTTATTGACAAAAAAGAAGACTTTTTGATAATTTATAAACTAAGCCGGTAAAATGTTTTCGCTTATGATTTATATGATGCCTAGAGGTTGTTTCTAGAAACGGCTCTCTTGGTGTCAGTGTAATACGTGCTACATATTACGTGCATGTACAGGCTCTATTTAAGTCCTGCCGCATTTTTCCTAATCGCGTCAATAAATATTACCAGATAATACTTAGTTGAATAAGACAAGAATTTTTTAAAAAAAATAGAACAACTTACCAAGGCAATTCAGAACCGTCAAAATTCAAAAAAGTGTCCGACTTAGGAAGTTCTTTCAAAGTTTTGAGAATCTGCAGAGCACTTTCTTCTGGAGTAATCAAAGCTATCTCTATACCCGCGAGTACAACTTTCTTGTTTGATTCATCATACTCAATACCTGAAAGTGCAGCTTTCCCCATATCACTCATAACCATTCCTGGGTGTATAGAAGCAACAGTAAATCCTTCGTTCTTCAACTCAAATGCAATCGTCCTTGCTAAATAGTTCACGGCGGCTTTCGACAGACCATATGCAGAAATACTAGCAGGTATGTACCCGCCAATAGAACCTGCATAGCTTGAAATGATCCCTATTTGCTTTATAGAGCTATTTTGCATTAAAGGATAGAATGCTTGATACGTGCGAACAGCCCCGAGAAAATTAGTCTTCCAATGATCTTCGTAAGATTTTGACGTTGTTTCAAGCACAGTGGACCGTGCATCAGAGATACCAGCGTTAGAAATCAAGACATCCACAACTCCTCCTGTAATACTTTTGACCTCTTCAGCAGCAGCAAGTGCACTTTCTTTAGACTGTACATCAAGCTTGACTGTATGTACATTTTGATTCTTGGTTTTTAATTCAGCTAATTCCTGAGACTTCTCTGGATTCCTTGATGCCGCAATTATTACATTGTTAGAATCATGACTCAATTCCTTTGTGATTGCAAATCCAATACCTCTGTTGGCTCCAGTAATAACGTAAATTTTTTTTTTCCCCATAAAGCGAGCTTAAAATACATATACGTATATCTATGAGTAATAAAATATTAGATGATTTAATTGCTTAGACACAATTATATATACTGGAACAGCTTGCTGCACAATTGCCTTATATTTGGTGCTGACAAATTCCAATTTCAAAGAATTTGTAATCGCAATTTTGGAATTACCTACATGAAGATAAAAGCTAGAGGCCAAATTCATCAGGTTGAATGACAGGTTAAATGAAAACTCACTTATAGTAGCTCACGCATGAGCATCTTATTAGAAACTCTTACCTTATACTCAGATAAAATTATAAAACAAACTAACTATCTTATGATAACCTTAATAGATAACCTTTCATGGATAATGAAAGAAAAAGTTTGTTCCATTTCAAAAATTTTATGAAATGAGATGAAATTCATACGCTAAGTTGCTACAGGAAAAGTTGCTACAGGAAGAAAAAAATTCGAGAGTACTCTTGATTTTCGATTGGGAACGGCAGAAAATGATAAACAAGATCTAATTCTAAAGCTATTTATTTTTTTGGAGAACTTTTAATATCAAATTTTAATAATAGAAATTAAAGACCTAAAGCTGGAAATTTTGAGCGAGTTTTTAAGAAAATAACTAAGAGATGTAGTTACCCAAAATCAGAAGATAACTGATCCAAGATTAGGGAAATTTAGATGAATGTAAGATCCATAATTATTGCGGCTTCTCTAAAAAACGATGGGGAATCTAAAAATAAGGAATATTTGTTGCTTCGAGAATATAAATAGAATATGCAGAATCTGCAGCGATACATTCAATGATCCTCTCAAGTCACTGCTACACAAAAATAGTTGCTTTTAGAGCACTTCATTGACTTGAATTATAAGGAACATAAGTAATATAAGCAATAAGAAATAGTTATCCAACTTTAATGTATACTGCCCTTATATCATAGATATGAAATTGAAGTAACTTCAACGAGCAGTGAGTCTTTTCGTTAAATTTATTATTACCACTTAGAAAATTCCCGAAAAAAAGTTAGACCATCAATAATCTTTTTCAAATTTTATACATTGGTAGATTCATGACCCTTTTCTTCGTTAGCATCTTCAATTATCTTATGCAGATACTTCATGCATCAAGTTTCGCAATTTATTGCAAAAATGTTAGATTTTTTACATTTTTCTCAAGTTGGAACTTCTTAAGCTATGCAATACGTGGGGAATTTTTCTTCACCAAAAAATAAAAAATAAATAAATAGGAGATAACTAGAAATAGTTCATGTGCTATTGAAAGCTAAAAAAAGGACCGTTTTACTGTAATTGAGTAAAAGGAAATTTCTTTCCAGTAGGACTCTATGATAAAGGAATATGAATCATGGTATTTGCAAAAATCAGCGCGCGTTGAAGTGACTTAAATGATTTGTAAGAGGAAGATTGATCATTCTGTCGATCATATTTGAAGAGATGGAGTAAAAAAATATCTTCTGCTGAATATACTATATAAAGTATTATTAATATTGATGACAGAATTGTGCTCTAACTGATGCGACGTATATGTTATGTCTAATTATTAGTTATTTTTTCGAATGAGTTGTCACAAATATCAAAAAAACGGTGGAACATATCTAGTTCATTTCAGTTTATAACTTGCTATATTTGAAAATTCATATTAGCAAACTACCTTAAATCAAAAGATTCCATATCTAGGTACACAGGTTCTAACGATAAGAATTTAAGCAATATCAGATTATGTAGATACTATTGAATCTTCATACAATCAATACGAGAAATATGCCACCGTTAATGTAGCAACCATATTGCATAAATAAAAGAAGATTTTATAATATAAAGTACCAATAAATTGAGATCTTTGTTTTTTTCAATTGTTAGTATTTTTGAGAGGATAGTACTTCACATAGTTTTTTTTACAGAATGATATATATCTAAGAAAATAACTTAAGGAGAGATAACCAACTATGACTTGCTAATCAATAATTCTATCATATAAGAAAGTTATAATTCCTTTTAAGGCTGTTAAAAAATTATCTTAGAATAGGACATATCCTTATATAAACGAGAACAATAAGCAAAACAATCTCTATGCGTATGTATATGAGATCTATGTTTTACCAAGGTCAAAATTAGAAAAAAAAACTTGCTCAGATAAATCAAATCGATATAAATTGAAGCTTAAATATGAGGACTAGATATTAGAACGAGTTTTCTCAATTAAATTATTCATCAGCAGATTATTATCTTAGTTTTGGTAAATGTAAACAATTTGAAGTATTCACAGCCATAAATCTATTAAATCAGGTCGTTCAATAAAACTGATGTAAAATACTCGTTTCAGGCTTTCGAATCGGTAATGATGTCGCAATTCTAATACAAAATTTTATAGAGAACGCCCTATTCAATGATAAACATTGAGAGTTAAGATTTCTGGCTGTAATAATTTTTTCAACAAATTGAGCTCTTGGGATTATTTTTCTCTAAATTATCAGGCAGTAATATCATCTTTTTAATTTTTTCATAGAACTACTTAAGGTATGGCAGTGCAAACTCGAAAGTTAAAGTGGATCTAGCATAGGCAGAGTACCTTGACATCTAGAAATACTTTTCAGAGTCAACGTGGATTTACCTAAATAAAAATTAAAAAAAAATTAGCTTGCCATGCAGTTCATAAATTCTTATAGAAAAGGGACGCATTGAAGGAAGTCTTATAATTAATATCGATTTTAAATAAATATCAGAGTTCAATGAAAAAAAAAATTATTCAGCAGAATTGAAAGAATCAAAATTGAATGTTAGATTGGCTACGCCAGACTTATCGCATCAGGGCCTAGAGGTTTTGATATCACTCTATATATCTTTCATCGTATATCCATACAATATCAATAGACGCTGATCATTAGATTCAAGAACAATAAAGGCTAAAATTTTTTACTAACCGAAGCAATGCAAAATAATTTTCTGTCTTAAATCTTAAGTAGGTTGTTTATCATATTGCTAGTGTAAAATTAATTCAGAAGTTTCCACATGAACTCAATGAGTATCGGGCATCATCGACGTGATTTTAGAATATCCAAATATATCATTCAGATACATTTCTGGAAAAGCAAAAAACTAAACTCAAATTTTAAAAATAAGTCAAGCTACTCTATTATATGCGCATGATTGGTTTAATAAACCTAGTACAGATTAGAAACCGAATAATTCTAGGAAGTCCTATGCTAGCAATAATTTTACGTTGGGAAAGAAGCTAGGATAGAAGTCTGGAATAGCAGTCGGAACGTACGGTGCCGTGGCATCATGTAGTTCAAGATAGTGGAGGCTTGAGCGGTCATACTTAAAAATAACGAAGCCAAGTCACGATATGTTCTGCATATGCAAAGAAGATGATTACGCATATCGAATAAAAAATTGGCCCGAGTAACCTTGAAATTTTTTTTAAAAAAAGAATTACATTATTGGGTGTATTGGATCAAGCAACAGATAGAGAGGCCAGATATCATCAGAAATAAGTTTGTAAAGCATTTCATGATAGATAAATTTCTCCGCCAGCGACCAAATAGCTCTGCATATTTTAGGTAATAAGATGCTATTTCTGAGATTATGTGATGCCACCTTGAAGTTTTTTGATATCGAGAAGCTAGATAACACATGTGATTGTAAGTATAACTGTTCTGCAACTGGAAAAATTAGTCGCTTTAGTCTGGCGATATGGTTCTGCCATCGTGGCGCTCATCACAGCTATATCTTGTAATATGTAGGTTTTCATCATAGGTATTAGCATAGTAATGATGTACCTGAAAAGGCCCAAAGATTCTGTGCTCTATTTCATTCGAGTTTTCGTTCTTACTGATTAATTATTACAAGTTATAAAATCAAACTGGAAAATGCAAGAAAAAGCATTTTCATCACGAACTAACTTAGCTCCAATATTAAGTGTGCAACATAATTACATAAATTAAGATCAGAAATCCACTACCAGACTACGAGGAGGTATAATCAAGGATCATAACCACAATTTGTATTACTACTGCTACCAATATTATTATTATTATTATTATTATTATTATTGTTATTGTTATATTAATTATTATTGTTATTAATTATAATACTTTAATTGTAATAATAATAAAAAAATTAATCATAATCACAGTAATAATAATATTTTATATAGTCCTGCAAAAAATAAAGTATGCACTAAATTTGCAATATGCATAACTTTGTGGATTTTTTATACGATATGGCTTTACTGAAGAATAAGGATATAATATATATAAATTGTTTGCATTTATTTTAAATTGTGTCAAATGCATTAACTTCATAACCAATTTTCTTGGAAGCAATAAGATCACCAAAAACGTTCTTTACCAATCAGAAATGATATTAATAAAGTACTAAGTTGTAAGTCCTCCCATAAGTTGAAAAATCAATCGTACAAATCCGCTCGAGACATAACAGATTCGATAAAATATTAAAAGAAACTATCATATATAATCGAAGAAGACCAATAGTTTGCTCCTTTATAAAGTGAGGATATTAAGTCAGCTTTGATATGTCAGATTGTTATCTCAAATGAGGTTCTTTGAAGTAAAACAAAAAGTTAAATGATAGTTTAACAACACGCTACAAATGTCATAACAAAGTAGAAACAAGGCATGAAAACTCCAGCATTAAGTTATGTAGTTACTACAATCTTTCCACTATTACAGATGGTGAGGGAAGGAATACCACATAATTTCTCTGTGGAGACTGCAAAACAGCGCGCAGGGAAATTATTTGAGCAGCCTTTACCACATCCGTATTAATTTTGTAATGAATCTCCAATGAACAGAAAAACTGTCAGCCTGAAAATTTCCGAAAGAATTTTTCAATAAAAAGGACTTTATATATCAGGGCGAAGAATCTAGTTCAGGACGTAACTTTTTTGAAATTGTTTGCTAGGCTACATTTCCGTTATTTCCTACGCACTAATATTTGACTTCAAATTATTTCCGCAGATTTTCAGCAGATATGATCCAAATAATGGGCAATATTAAGAAATGCATGCTTTCGGGGTAACATTATAAATTCGAAATGACAGTATGATGAAATTGTTTAAATGAAGATAGGAAATTTCATGCTCAAAAATTAATCTTAGCATCTTGCTATCCAGGTTATGATGAATCTTAACTTTAAATTATTTGTTTCCATCCCTTGGGAATAGTAAGGTATGCAGTTTGTCGTCCAATATCAAATACTCAAAATATAATACATACATTTTAATAGAATATTTCATAAAACCGTAAGCGTCCCTTAGGATTTTGGAGAAAGTACGGGTGATACAGATACAGATAAGAACAAATTGCACCGGCAAAAAGCTTATATGCTTTTCTTTTCCGGCGAAGGATTATACTTCAAAACACGATGCTGAGCACACAAAATTGTTGCTGTGAGACATATTTTATTCTTCAATTCTTATATCGATAATGGAAAAGACAATTGACATTTTAAAGCCAGCGCGCAGATTCTTTTTCAAGTGAAGATATCATATAAAAAAAATTGATTGCTTTTAGGAAGCAAATCAATATCTTTACGAGTTTTGATAAGCCTGAGCTAGAGGCATGAATATAATTCTTGTCTCACAGAATCAAGATTCTTGCGCCCCACTTGATAATTTTGTGCCATACTAAGCGGTGTAACAAAATAAAGGTAAACTTCCTAAATTAAGTTATATGTTTAACCTGCTGGCGTATACCACATGAATATTTGATCAGCTTTTCCAAAAAATAAAAATAAGAGTGGATTAGCTAAAAAATAAATTGCACACTAAAAAATAATTGGTATACGTAGATTTAAAAACTCAAAATAGATAGTGATGCGGACCATTTGGATGTATACTGGGGAAGATCGAATGTTAAAAATTACTTTATGCTTGAGAGGGCTATGTCTTACCTGTTTGCTCTAAGATCATCTTATTCCCAGGATTTTAGCCATGGAAGTATTCATGTAAAAGTAGACAAAAGTTTGCATCGAAATATGGGATAAGAGTAGACAAACAATTTAAGCTGGAATTATATCAGGATGAAGTTTTATTCTCTTAGGAGAAATCTTTTGATGTGTAATTTTCTCGATCTAAATTGTTGAACTAGTGATCTAGATTTTCAAAGTATTATATTGCCATCGGCATTCTGCATATTAAATACACCATCGGCATTCTGCATATTAAATACACCATAATCATGTACTTTTAATAAGGGCTACTGCGAAGAAGTTTATGAGTTTCGCTGAAGGTTCCTCCAATATCCTGAAAGGTTCGACGAAAGTTCTCAGCATTAAAGTCAGCAAATCAGCATTTCGAATTTAATGCGGCGCGCATATTCCAAATGGAGATCTTTTCCGAATCTTATGCACAATTCATGACAATAGAAACCGTTTAGAGTGCAGATTAGGAGATGTTATTTAAATTAGAACAGCAGAGAGAGTGGTAGCTATGACAAAAAGCTATGGTATAAGACCTTAAGATAAAAATCTTTTCTAATCAAAAACTTAAGCTAAATGATTTTATATTATAGCTTATAGAGGATATATTTATAATCTAATTTTACATAGAAAATAAGACAAGAAATTATCTTATTAAATAATATGAAAAAATAGATTCGTAGTTAGCTAAATATCCTATTAAATATCTAAATATTATTGGATCTGATGCGTTGTGAATACTAAGCAACAGTATCAGGCAAAATTATGCAGTATTAGTGGCTTACTGATACAGAATATCCAACAGTATATGCAAAGAATAGAAGTGCAGCCAAATACGACATGTGAGAATATTTTCTAGAGATCTATGCATGCAAGAAGCATAGCAGAGAAAACTGAAAAGACCACTAATTCAAGTATCAAGCATAAAGAACCAATAATATTTTAGACTCTTAAGATATTTGCGTAATATAGCTTAGATTTATTAAAGCATATATGCGGAAAATAACGCAGCTTCTCACTTTCATTTTTACCTTCAGGGTACTTCTGCTGCAAGTGTATGGACTCAAACCTAATAATAGAGGTTTACTTCTCTTTTTATCTTCATCCTTTCGAAATTAAATCAAAAAGTAGAAAAAAAACCGCTCATGTGTAAAAATGTCCCAAACTTAGATCTCTCTATGCCTCAAAAAGTTAAAACCAATACAAATAATGATGCGGCAAGTCTGAAAGCTTGCATTCGATAATCGAATAGTCATACCATTCATTTAAACCGATACGAGCTTCGTAGGTCAGAACGTTTACATCTTAGTAGTATAAATAATTTTTATATTCCTTCGGAAGACAAAAATATCAACTAAAATAGGATGAAATTTATCAGTCCTAACTTATATACAAGTGCTTTACTCCTAGCGAACTTAGGATTGACACTTGCAAAGTCTAGTGAAACTGTGTACCCAGAATGTCCTAACGCTGACTTCGATCAATGGAACCAGTCTGATTTCCCAGAACCAACCATCACTATCCAAAACGTGGAGTCCTTAGGTGGAGATGAATACTCCGTTACCGTACATTTCGAATGTGACGAGAATATGTCTATTGAATCTTTGTGGGAATTAAAGATTATGACACCTGTCAACCAATTGATCTATTCTGAAAATGCGAAAATATTTCTGATTTCGAATCCTAAAGACTTCACATACACATTCGATACCACCAGTACTTCACTGTACAATGGTGTTACCGGTGAGGTCTGTATTCCAGCCGTTTCATTCCAGTTCGACTGGTGCACAAAGAGTACTGAAGAATGCTCCTCATGGAAATATGCTGATTCGTACGATGTGTACACTGGATGTCAAGATCCAACACACAAGTCAGGTCCTTTGTACTGTTTTAAACCAACTAGCTCAAGTTCCAGTTCAGTTGCCCCTAGCTCAGCAGTGTCCAGCTCAGTTGCTTCAAGCTCAGTTGCTTCAAGCTCAGCAGTGTCTAGTTCAGTTGTTTCCAGTTCAGCAGTGTCCAGCTCAGTTGTTTCCAGTTCAGCAGTGTCCAGCTCAGTTGGTTCAAGCTCAGCAGTGTCTAGTTCAGTTGGTTCAAGCTC
>JARYSX010000010.1:16795-244110 GCA_031081795.1 Debaryomyces singareniensis
AGTGTCTAGTTCAGTTGTTTCCAGTTCAGCAGTGTCCAGCTCAGTTGGTTCAAGCTCAGCAGTGTCTAGTTCAGTTGCTTCAAGCTCAGCAGTGTCCAGTTCAGCAGTGTCCAGCTCAGTTGGTTCAAGCTCAGCAGTGTCCAGCTCAGTTGCTTCAAGCTCAGCAGTGTCCAGCTCAGTTGCTTCAAGCTCAGCAGTGTCTAGTTCAGTTGTTTCCAGTTCAGCAGTGTCCAGCTCAGTTGGTTCAAGCTCAGCAGTGTCTAGTTCAGTTGGTTCAAGCTCAGCAGTGTCCAGCTCAGTTGCTTCAAGCTCAGCAGGGTCCAGCTCAGCAGTGTCCAGCTCAGCAGCTTCTAGCTCAGTTGCCCCTAGCTCAGCAGTGGCCAGCTCATCTCCTTCTAGCTCAATAGTAAGCTCAGCAACGTACGCTACCAGTGAAATATCGTCAAAAATATCTTCCATTGAATCAAAATCGAAAACCACTGACGTCATTCCAAGAACTGAAACGATTACAGTCACTTCCTGTAGCGACAATCATTGCTATACTTCTACCATTACAACTGGGGTTGTAACCATCACGAAAGGAAGTACTACCTATACAACATACTGCCCCTTGACTACATCAGAATCCACTTCCCCAACCAGCGATGTCATTCCAGCAACTGAAACGATTACAGTGACTTCCTGTAGCGACAATCATTGCTATACTTCTACCATTACAACTGGAGTTGTAACCATCTCGAAAGAAAGTACCATCTATACAACGTATTGTCCCTTGACTACAAAATCAAAATCAGCTGGTTTAGAAAGCCATATTACAACGCTCAGCAAGACCACATCCCCTAGCGTAACAGCGGTTACAACTTCACCCGCGTTATCATCATCATATTATTCAACAGCAGTTCCAACAAGTATATCTCAACTTCAAGGCGGTGCAAACAGCTTAACTACTTCATTCAGTGTCTTAGTGGCAGCAGCAGCTCTTTTCTTATGGTAAATGATGTTTCCATAACTCAAGATGCAACCTAGTATTTTCATAAACTTCTTTCCATTCTATATTGTTCAATTAGTTCGAAACAAATAAACTTAGTGTTACCCTTTTATATTATCCAGCTAGTAAGGCCTTATTAGAAAATTATACTGATTAAAGATATTATAGAAATCATAGTTTCAGAGAGCACTTCTGCTAAACTTATAATATTTATATCTTGTTATTGGGACACCCCTTTAGGTACATGAGGGACTACTTGGTTCTCTTCCCAGTTATAATTTCATGTACTAACGTAATTGTAATCTTTTAGGTATATCTTTACAGATTACTTATCTAATCAATTCCCTTCCCGCTTGGAAAAAGGAGCTGCTTTTGCGGAAAGAAAAACGTGAATATACATGGAACGATTACGTCAATATATTAAATTCAGCAAGATGTTTTCAATATTCTCGCGTTCTCTCCCATATTTTGTACATAATTCTATCAACAGGATTTTAAGTTGAATAAAGAATTAGTTAGTATGCAACTTAAATAAGCTCTTAACCACACTTATGTTAGTATGAATTTTTTCAAAAATATTACTTGGCAGCTATATAATTTGTGAAGATTGACAATAAGTTGTGAAGTTTGAGATTCATTTGGCCCAGAAATTAAGTTATCTGCTTGACTGTGGGTATTTTAGGGCATCTCCGTCCTCAACAGTTGAAATTGGTTATAGGCTTTTTGAATTTATCGAATTAGCTAGACCAATACTAATCTTGCTAGTATACTGACTAGTGAAGATTAGCTTATTTCGCCTTAAAAAGGTAGTTTGATTATTCATATAAACGCGTAAACTTCTTGTTGGGTGATATCTCGGCATCTTTGATCTGGGGGTAAAATTATTGATTGTTAACATATATACATTTTAGAGTTACAGGTTTTACTCAGCGGTGTAACAATTAAGATATCGTAGTGTCAAAGCACCTTCTCCAACGAAAAAACTGTAGAATACAATCATTAGATGCTTATCACTTGCAGATGGGTGCTCCAAAAATGTGATATTACAATATCCATTACTAGCCTCAGCATTAGTCAAACCTTGTTTATAATCCAGAAATTGTGCCAATCCTTCTTATTTTTCAATTGTACTATGTTCTTGTGAGATCAGTTGTAATCGGATCTGCTCGCAGCGCAGGTCCAAAACATCTTTCATTCCCTCCAATTTTGGAAATAAGCCTTCGTGGATTTTTATTAGTTCTGCATCTGAGATGTAACTGATGTCGCCTAAATTTATCTTTGCAATAAGTGTACTGCATTTTTTGAAAATTTAATACGTTCTAATAATAACAGAATAATGTACACTCTTGCGAAACAGTTGTGCAATTAGAAATCTATGATAACAACAGAATGTCTGAGATCGGATATACCTTTTCCTTATAGGCCCCGCATGCTTGATTCTGATAACGACTATAGACCTGCTCACCATAGTATAGGATTAGTCTAAATAATCTTAAATCTAACAGTATCTAAAAACACAATTGCGACATGCATACCAGATTAATTTCTGTACGTCTCAGAATCTGCAAGATATTATTATAATAGTTAATAAATATGAAATTTTAAGATAAACCACAATGTTTGATGATTCAAAAAATTTTCAACCCTATTTGGAAAATATGAAAGACTTCTTTTCAACGATAAATAATTCCCCACTAGATGGTCTAATATAGGAAATTCTGTCACTAACAATACTCGCAAAAACAAAGTTCGTTATTGACCAGTCTCCATTTTTTATATCTTTACGGTTGGATGGAAATGCGTTTATATAGGCTTTAGAAAAGTATTCATAATCAGATATATCATCAGAGGTTACTTCAGTTAATTTTGAGACATCACTGAACTGTTCTAAAGTAAAAGAAATAACATCAGAATATTCCCTTGCGTTGAGGAATTTGTTCGAGATATATTGTTTTATGTTGGACACTCTTACTAGCCAGAGGAGGAACACATCACTTAATTTTCCCTTCTTAAGGATTTCGTCATACGTGCGAAGCTGTAAGAAACTAGATAAATCTTTGAAGAATTCATCGTCTTTTTTTAATATAGTCTTGAATGACGTTAAATTGCAATGATAGCTTTTAATGATTTCTTTTTCAAAATTTAGCAAGGAATCTAAAGAACCTTGAAAAATTCCTTTTTGTGATTGTTTATATAATTTAATCAAACCTAATACATCAGGACTGATCGATGGAATATTATTTATTTTGGTTTTAAAAAACCGTATTTTGCTTTCAAGCACCTTTTTCAATTCACTTAGCCCCTCCAATACCATTCGAAGTGTTATCTTTTGATCCCTTTCAAAATTGAGACGAACCAAGTATGCAAAAATGCTGACTAAGTTCAACGGTAATGGATCACTCCGACTTACATCAAAATTGATTCCACGAGCCAAGCACTTAGGATCTTTCACAATTTTTCCTTCACTATAAAAATCTATCCCCATTTCTATGGCTTCTCTGATTCCATCTTCCGAAATCTGTAAAGATATCGTAGATTTATCATGTATGTTATTGAGAGGCAAATATCCATAACTTAGTAAAAACTCAGTATTAGACTTCTTTCCATAATTATTAAACAATTCTACGTTATTGTCGACATTTTCATTGACAATAAAGCCCACCAGTGCCGCTTTAGAGGTGTTCATATCTAACCATTTTATTTTGCTATCATCGTCATGGTTAAGGAGATCGAAAACCGGAATTAATACAGCTTTCGAGAGCACTGATGGATCAACATGATTTGAGATGAGGAGATAAGGAAATCCTCTCGAGCTTAAAATAGTGAATGCCCATAAATAGCTATCAAAACTTGTCCATGATATATCAAAACTATTCAGGTACGAGTAAAGTCTTGAAAACTCATTTGAAGATGAGGCATCACCATAGGTATTCAAGTCTTCATGTATCTGATTTTGTAATCGTTTATCATTTGTATTTATTAGGATACTTCTTAATAGAGATTGCCATTCTTGATAAACACCGAGAAGCTTGCTCTCAAGTAATGCACCAGCATCCGTTCCTCTTAAAATTTCTCTCGCCTCTGCATTCCACAAGTATGGAATATTGGGATTTTCAGATAGTATGTCGAAGTATGGCTTAAAGCTACTTTCATTTTGGCACCTCAACATGGATATCAAAAGTAAAGTCAATTGATTACCATCTTGGCCCTTCAAATTTTCAAATTCAAAATCCTGGAAATAGTCTGTATACAAATGCGGTCCAATGATCAGGTTTTTAGGAACTTCAATTATGTTCGATCCAGCTTCTATTATTCCTTTACTTGTTGCATAGATACCTTTATTTTTGTCAACATTAAAAGTCACTCTATTATCTATAAATATATTCCTAGAAATAGCCCATTCAACGAACACTTCTAGTTTATCATTTCGATTCATATTATACTTCCTGACTGAGCTCGCTTTTAGAATCGTGAAGTTATGCGTATGGCAAGTCATCTGGGGCAAAAAAGCTCAACAGAGGCACGTGAGCATGGACTTTTGCATTCTGTTTCTAATAGGGCGCACGTTATTACATATTCTTTCGCTGTGCATTTGGGATATATTGCAAATCCTATGAATTATGGGACCCAATAGGGTTACATCTGCTTGCCTCTATTGGTCACGCAAAAACAAGATTCCTTTAAAGACAATTATCTATCTTGTAAAAACTTAAAAACAAAATAGTTCCAAACAAATTGAGATTATTTACAACTACACCAGAAGTGCACAGAGGATATTATATTTATAGTGCATTAGTACTTAGAATTGTTTTTTGGATAAACGTTTGTACACAGAAAAGTAGAGCTAAAGCATTTTGCACCTTCTGCAAAACTTTATGAAAAATTACATGCCAGAGGTATAGCAGATTTTCTATGTATCCTAGCACTTTTTTTTTTGCGCCTTCTGGTACAACGCTATAGTATTTGATAGCATCTTGACAGCTTACTATGTGTCATATTCTTACGTCAACGCATTGTGAAAGCCACAAAATCGGAGCTCATACATTTTGTACCATTCCGATATTCTCGGAAGCTATGCTTATAAATTACTTAATGATCTAACCATTTCGAAAATATAATACCGATGTCATCGGGATTAAAATAAAAATGAAGCATACATATGGAGAATACCTTTGATTCGGAATAGTTCGACTCTTATATACTTTTGGAAATACAATCTGATATATCCGATATGCACGTGACTATTATTTGCATCATATAAAACTTTGTAGATCTCCCTTAATATGATGACTTTACCATGTCTAGTTCAAGAAAGAGTAGTGATTCTTTAAGATCCGAACTGACAGCAAAATCTCATGACGAGAATTTGGGGCAGTCTCCTGTCGAGCTATTCGATAAAGATGGAGGGCCCGATGAAGAGTGTTCAAACGGGATTACTAAAATGAAATCAAGAGGTTCTTCCTTACTTGAAAAAATACGGACGATCAATGAGTATCTATCGCCAGAAGCACAGTTCAATCCCGTTTCTACAGAGAATGCAAATGTCCCGTCTTTAGGAGGAGGGAGGCAGATCCCAAATGCTCCTCCTAATAGGGAAATGTATGAAGTAAGTTTTGATGGGCCTGATGATCCTATGCATCCTCAAAATTGGCCAATTGGAAGAAAAATCTTTATAAGTGCTACAGTCACATCGTTTTCTTTTTGTAACTCTTTGGGCTCTGCTCTCCTTTCCACTTCATCGGAAGCCATCCAAGAAAGATTTCACGTTGGGCAAGAAGTAGCTACTTTAGTAACTTCTTTGTACGTGCTAGGCTTTGCATGTGGGCCCATAGCGTGGGGTCCATTGTCTGAGTTATTTGGCAGAAAATTTACATTTTTGCCGGCTTCTTTTGGTTATGTTTGTTTTGCTTTTTCTGTAGCTACAGCTGAGAACATTCAAACACTTTCTATATGTAGATTTTTTACAGGGTTTTTTGGTGGATCTACTTTAGTTTTGTCAGCAGCTACGATGTCAGATATATTTGAGCAAAAAGTGCGTGGCAGAGCCATGGTTCTCTTTGGTCTTTCGATTTGTTGTGGTCCAACCTTAGCTCCTATCATCGGCGGATTCACAGAAAAGAATAGCTCATTGGGATGGAGGTTCAATGCATACTGGAATGCATTTATTGGGTCTGCGGTATTGATTATGTTGGTATTCATGAAGGAAACATACCATCCAGTAGTTCTCGCCAACAAAGCCAGAGAGATTAGAAGGTTAACGGGAAACTGGGCCGTATATGCTCCACATGAGAAAATCACATTAAGTCTTTCTGAAATAGTTTTACGTTATTTGGCTAGACCATTGTACATGTTATTTACAGAACCTGTATTGTTCTTAATTTCACTATATGCTGCATTCATATATGGTCTTATTTATTTGCTTTTGACTGAAGTTCCCCTTATCTATGGGGAAAACTATCATTTTGAACCAGGTGTGGCAGATCTACCTTACATAGCTATATTTCTTGGCTGCGTTGTGGGTGGGTTGACACTTTTTTTATTTGACATACGGTACAAGAGGTTATCGAATATACACGGACGGTTACTGCCCCGTGAAAGGCTTCCTGCAATGATGGTGGCATCAATATGTGTGACAGTTGGTTTATTCTGGATGTCCTGGACTGGGGATTATCCACAGAAGATACATTGGATCGTACCAGCTATAGGAGGAGGGATTATTGGTCTAGGATTTTTAACTGTTATTCAACCATGCGTGAACTATGTTGTAGATGCATATTTAAAATATGCTGCTTCTGGCCTTGCTGCAATGACGGTTTTAAGATCTATTTTCGGTGGAGTCTTCCCGCTTTTTGCGCATGCCATGTTCACAGGACTAAAAATAAGGTATGCTGGAACAATATTGGGTGCTTTTCTGGCCCTCCTTATCCCCGTACCTTTCTTATTCTTCAAGTATGATAAACAAATCCGTGCTAGGTCCAAGCTTGCTGTACAATAAGCTAATAATTTGGTTTTGTAAAGGGAGCTTATAGTATAATAAATTGGGCCCAATATAGCATTATGGCGTTTAAAAATTTCACAAACATATAACGGAAAGCGATCTGAGATTATATATAATAAAATTAGAGTTAATACACCTTGTAAGCGATCATATCTTTGATAACTTGAAGCACTTTAATTTTCGAGTAATATCTGAAGAAGGCAGTGAGAAAGAATAATAAACAATCTTGATTTAAATGCTGACTTTAGTATCCCGTCGTAGATCCAAATTAAGCATGCATAATAATGCAAGTAGAGAAAGACAATATGTTACACGGTCGTATACATAAAGAATTCGCAACTTTACTAACGCTGTCACTTAAGGAAACGACTTGCATAATCCCTTTCATTTGCAGATTGGCTTCTAAGATTCCT
This sequence comes from Debaryomyces singareniensis, assembly GCA_031081795.1. Classification (NCBI taxonomy): domain Eukaryota; kingdom Fungi; phylum Ascomycota; class Pichiomycetes; order Serinales; family Debaryomycetaceae; genus Debaryomyces; species Debaryomyces singareniensis. The sequence continues at coordinate 24,195 of JARYSX010000010.1, forward strand.
AAAAAAAATTGCTAATACTAGAGTAACTATTGGTTAATTCAAGTCATACTTAGAAGATTGGTAAGATCAGGAAGGTGAATGGTAAACATGCGCGTTCCTATCACGCAGCGTCTTGAACTACACGAGTGATAGACAGCTCAGGGAAAATTACAATGATATATCTTGCAAAAAGATGAAGAATGATGGTATTATTCACCATATCTGATTATATGACAATAGACCACAAGTTGAAGAACTTGCTTTCTCTTTGGTTTTACTTATTTTTGTCGATTTTAAATTTTATTATCGTGTGAAAAAGTGGTTCCTCTATACACCACGTGGTGAAACCTACAGAGATGGTCAAAACAAACAAACAAACCGTTTATACAAAATACATACACGTGTATTGAAATATAAAACTATATAACAACTAGATATGAAACTATTCATGTTTCCACGAAGTAAGCAGAGAAAACAAGGTTAGATATGAGGTTTATTTTGTTCGCTGCAGTCATAAGTTTGGCATGTCCTCTTCTGTCACTCGCTCAGGTTTTCGAGATGCCAAAAATCAGAGAGGCTCCTGCAGATAAACTGGCACCTCTGCAGCATAGAGTAGCATACGCTGGTCCTGACGGAGTAGCAGTTAGTTGGAATACTTATGAAAAGTTGGATAACCCACAAGTAAAATATGGCTTATCAGCAGAAGATTTGTCAATGTCTATTCTGAGTGAAGTGTCTATTACATATTCTACTTCAACAACTTGGAACAATCACGTTGTACTCTCAGAACTTCTTCCTGATACCACTTATTACTATCAAGTGTCAAACAGTGATGACACTCAAATTTACAGCTTCAAGACTGCAAAGGAGGCAGGAGCCACAGATGAATTTGTGTTTGCGGCAGTGATTGATTTAGGGACAATGGGTGATCTCGGTTTAAGTGATAAGTCAGGCAAAGATGAAGCTGGTGTTCTTTCCCCTGGTGAAAGAAATACTATACAAGCGCTACAACTGAATATGGGAGACTTTGATTTCCTATTACATCCTGGTGACATAGCATATGCTGATTACTGGCTTAAGGAAGAAGTTAAAGGATATTTGCAAAATGTTAGTATTGAAGATGGATATAAGGTGTATGAGCAAATTTTGAATGCATTCTACGAAGAAATGCAACCTATAACTGCAAACAGGCCATACATGGTGTCTGCAGGCAACCATGAGGCAGACTGTGATAATGGGGGATACAAGAAGTACACGAACCTGATTTGTATGGAAGGTCAAACTAACTTTACTGGCTACAAGAACCATTTCAGAATGCCCGGAGCAGAATCTGGCGGTGAAGGAAGTTTCTGGTACTCTTTTGACTATGGTCTCGTTCATTTTTTGATTTACAACACAGAAACAGACCTTGGAAATGGTCTTGAAGGACCTGAAGACTTTGGGAGGAATGGGCCAGAAGGAACCTACAAAAACCAACAACTTGATTTCATTAATAAAGATTTAGCTTCTGTGAACAGAACTGCAACACCATGGGTAATTGCCGCAGGCCACCGTCCATATTATGTTGCGGGATCTGTTTGCAAAGAATGTCAAGAAGCTTTTGAACAGATATTCATAGACAATAATGTTGACATCATCATTAATGGCCATGTTCATAATTACGAGAGAGTAGGACCTATAGCCAATGGAGTTGTTGACCCCAATGGGTTAAATGACCCCTCTTCTCCATTATACATCTTAAATGGTATTGGTGGACATTATGATGGTATTGACGCCTTAGATTACCCATTGCCAGAATACGTGAAATATGCACAAGACACAGCCTATGGCTGGTCGAGATTTACAGTACATAACTGTACTCACATTACTCATGAGTTCGTCTCATCTAGTAATGATTCTGTTTTGGATGTTGCAACACTATACAAAAACCGAACTTGCATTGACGCAAAAGCAAATAGTACTAGCTCTGTCACTTCGAGTGCTTATTTTTCTTCAATGATTCCTACTTCTGTTCCTTCAGTAGTTTATTCAAATTCTTTTGAATCTACTAAACTGGTTTCATCGCAAGCTTATTACCTGAACTATTCTACATCTGTTATACTTAGTTCGAAAAGCTCTCGTGGGACTTCACTTATTGAAGGATCCACCACGTCGCTAGAGACCTCTACGCTTACTAGCCAAACTATAGCCTTATCTACTTCTACTTCTTGTTCAGATGAGAAGGGCCAAGAATTCCAAATAACAAAAACAAATCACGAAAACACGCAGGTTACTATAACTTCTTGCTCGGAAAATAAATGTTCTGAAAAAGTAGTACCATTATCTTCTGTTGTATCTACGACCACGGTAAATGGAGAAGAAACAATCTATACTACACTCTGTACATTAGATAATCTAAGTTCCTTGGTTTCTACATTACCTGACGTGTCATCTGAAAAGAAGACGTCTGCAACAACCATCACTGAAGATTCCAGTTCCACGTCAACCACTTCGTCACTCACAATACCCCCAGAGGTAAATGGTGCGTCACAGAAGTTTATTCCGTACATTCTTTCTCTTCTTTTAGCCTTTGTATTACAAATTTAAGGTACTAATATATGAGACCCTCGTTCCCTAAACTGGATATTGTTATGCAGGTTAGATTGTAATTTAAGGTTTTTGCGTAAGTTCATTACTAATGTATAAAATGTACTTATACTTCTGTTAATTTCTAATAAGTTCGTCTGAAATCATTAAAATTCACTCAATTAGTTTTACCATGGAAACTAATGATAGCAATTCAAATCAAAGAGGGCATTTTGGCGAAAATGATGTGGGATTGCAAAACATAACTTCTCCTATGTCGATTCACAGCAAACAAAATTCAGTGAGTCGCAGTCAGGATTTGAGGGATATGAATACAGGGTACTCTTTACAGAGTCAAAATCTTAGCAGAGACGGTTTGACTCGAGTGACTAACCTAGATGCAAATGTTTCGCAGGAAAGAGAAATAATAATGGAGTCAAAAAAAGTTATGTCAGCGACATACCCTCCTAAAAACTTTAATAGAATTGTTGCATTATGTATTTGGGCATTTACTTGCGGGTTGTCGGATGCTGCACCTGGTGCATTGCTACCATTTATTGAATCACACTACAACATCTCGTACTCTATTGTATCATTAATTTGGATGTCGAATGCTGCAGGTTACATATTGATAGCGTTAATATCACATAAGATAGAGCCATGGTTTGGAAAGAGGATATCTTTGGTTGTGGGATGTTCTCACTCGGTTGCCATGTATGCATTGGTTTCTAGCGGAACTCTCTTCCCGCTTATTGTAGTGGGCTTTTTATTAGGAGGAATGGGACTAGCAATTTGCTACTCTCAAGCAAATATTTTTATGTCACGATTAGAAAATGCTTCAACTTGTTTATCATTTTTTTATGGGCTGTATGGTCTCGGTGCTACAGTTTCACCTGTATTTGGTACTTTGATGATTAGTAGTGGAATTAAATGGAATTATTTTTACCTTATTATACTTGGGCTTATGGTATCAAACACTGTTATACTTTTTTACGCATTCAAGGGTGTAGACCTAGATTTAAAAGAATTTGAAAGAGATCTTATAGACCAAGATGGAAATTCAAGAAATCAGGATTCAGGAAATAACACTAATCAAAATTCTCAAAACTTTGAAATCATGAAAATTGCTTCTACAGACCGGAATACATGGTTATTAGCTCTTTTTGTATTATGCTATTTAGGTGCTGAGGTTGCGTTGGGAGGTTGGATTGTTACGTACTTATTGGATTATAGACATGGAAATCCAGATAAGGTGGGATATGTAGCGTCAGGATTTTGGGGAGGATTGACTTTGGGACGTCTTTTTTTGACTCGTACTATGTCAGAAAATATTGGGGCAAGGAGATCTAACATTATTCTTGGTATTGCATCTATTTTATTCGTTATATTAGTTTGGGTAGTTCCCAATGCAATAGCAGCAGCTGTAATGGTTTCAATTGCTGGGATTACTGTTGGGCCGTGTTATCCACTACAAATATCTTTGAGTACTAAGTTGCTTCCTAGAAAGATTCAAGTCGTTTCTTTGACTATAATTACGGGAATTGGGACTTCTGGGGGAGCTATATTTCCATTTATCGTAGGTTTGATATCACAAAAAGTAGGTGCATTCGTTGTCCTTCCTGCTTTTATAGCCTTATTTAGCGTCATGCTTATTCTTTGGATCTTGCTTCCAAATGTGGATAGAGTTCAGAATTCAGGAAAAAAAATGAATTTATTCGCGAGGATTTGGTGAAGTATGATTATATAGAGCCTGAAGTATCTAAAAGAGAGACGTGGTATTAGAATCCATGTGGAGTAAATTTGCAGTTTCCTAGGACAACTAATTGAATGGCTCTATTTATCTGATCACCGAATTTTACTTCCAAGAGCATTTTTACGAGGTTTTAAGAGCTTAATATACATTTATTGAGCTCTTATAAATGGTCGAATGTGCTTTTGCCATCAAGTTAATTAGCAAATCATATAAGAAAAGTAAAAAATTATAATTGAATGCAGACATATTCATCACATAAATCTCCTTTTGAAGAACTATAGTTTTAAATTGGAGCTTTTGCTAAGCTGGCCAAAATTTCTTGAATTGCCTTTTAGATCCGTCAATTCTCCTTTTTTATCCACGATACTAATATTTTTGCTTTTCATTAATGTATTTAGGACTTCACCTGTCTTTTGTCTCTTTGATTGTAGTTTCGAGTTCTGAGGCTTATTCAAAGGCGAATCCTTCAGTTTCAATGATTTAGACCTCTTTCTCTTTGACATTCTTCTTAACCTTGTTTTCTCTTCCCTTGAAAGCTCGTTTTTAGAAAATGATAATCCCGATTTGAGATGAACCTCGTCCTTTATTTTGTTGTTTTTAGAGTCATCTCCTATCCTGAATATTTCTTGAGGAGCGAGCGCTGCTTCACTTGAAATATGCAGTGGCTGTGCATCCTCCATTGTCACACGAGGAATCTCAGATACTTTAATTTCAACTGATTTTGGCTTGTATGGATTAACCACAAAGTGAGCTGAAGCTAAAGCATCAAGCTTACCTGATATAGAAGCAAATAAATCGGTAATTTCATCATGACGCTTTTGCATTTCATCTGAAATTTCATCAACAGGTTCAGAATTGTTGGCTTCATTTTCGTAAATCTCTGAGAGTGATTGCTTTGATTTCTCCTCAGATACTTCAACCCTTTCACGTTTTTTAAAAGAACCAATGTCATTTAAGAGTCTTCGTTGTACTTCGTCGAAATTTGAATCCTTAATCCTTCTTTTTATTAAATCTTCAATTGAGACAGTTACTTCATCAGTGATAACTGGGACTGGCTTTGAGTTTCTATCAAAATCAAGATTTAAAGATTCAGGATCATCTACCAAAGCACCTTCTGGTCTGTCCTTTAATGAAACTTCACCTTTCATTGTCCATTTTTTTTCTGCTACCAACTCTGTTTCCAAGTTCTGAATCTCATCCCGTATTTTTTCTTGCTGCTTTTCGAAAGTAGATAGCACGCGTGCATTATTTGGGGTTTCTAGTTCATCGTCCGCAAACAAATCCTTCTTGGCGAAATCAAGTGCATCTTCGTATTCATCATCGTCTATTTCAGATAAATCTTCTTCCTCAACAACCCTTTCTGCCGAAATTTTTTTGGGCTTTACAGATGTGTTTGGCTTATCAAAGAAGTCATCAAAATATGCTATTTCATCATCATCACTCCCCTCTTCAGCATCTTGAAAGTAGTCAATTTCGCTATCAGAGTTATTTTCCTCATTATCCAACAGAGCAACCTGCTTTTTAAAATCCTCTATGTCAAAAAAATCATCATTCAATGCACTTACTTTTTCTTTTGATTTTTCCTGGATATCTTCTACATCAGATTCTTCATTTTCTACTCTTATAGATTCACCATCATTTTCTCTTTCAAAATCTTCAGAGCCTTCAATAAGAGGCAGCTCAGCATCAAAATCTTCGAGCGCAGAATCAGTTTCACTCGATTGAATTGAAGGGTTTAACTCTTCTTCAAGAGATGCGCCATCTTCAATGCCCTCTTCATCTGAATTGGAGGTTGAAAAAATATTCTTACTTTCTTCTGGAGCAGCTAATTCTGACCTTATTCTTGGAATCTCATCAAACAATAAATATTCATTTATAGAATCTAGCACGATTTTACTTTGTCCGTATATTTGAGAAGCACTTAATCCATCCACATAAATTTCATCCAAAACGGAGAATCTCTTTACAAAAGGGTCTAAAAGAATTTTAACTTCATCGTTAAAATAGCTTTGATATCTAGACAAGTCCTTTAAATCAAATATTCTTTCTGGCTTGTCCTTTAAGCCTTCTGCAATACTGTTACTCATCCCTTACAATACGGACTGCTTGATCCTACAGCTTCAGTACTTTTAAATTTTTTGAAGCGATGATCTTATATACAGAACTCACAAAATACTTCAACTAGCAGATTAGTACCATGATAAATAGATGTTTTTGCTGAAATTTCAAGTCAGCAGCAAACCTAGCATAAATAATTACCACTATCTTTTGAAGGGGGTCCTACGGTTTGAGTCGAAATCATCCTCTTCTCACAGATGGTTAAATAGGCAAAAGGAAGATCATTTTACAAAACAAAGTAAAATCGATCACTATAGGTCAAGAGCAGCATACAAGCTATTAGAAATTGATGATAGATTCAAATTATTCAATTCTAAAAGCTCTAATATACTTGACTTGGGATTTTCACCAGGGGCTTGGACTCAGGTCGCTTTGCAAAGAATGCGCCGCTTCCCTACATCAAACATCGTTGGCGTAGATATAATTAAAGCCCGACCACCGGAAGGTTCTACTTTTATACATGGTGATATCCTTTCGAAGAAAACCCACATGGAAATTAAGGAGCACTTTAAACATCTGAAAACGCCAGAATGCCAAACTCCTGTAAATTTGATCTTGAGTGATATAATGTCTAATACTTCGGGAAATAAAGATTCTGATCATTACGCAAGTATGCATATCTGTGATGCTGTTTTAATTCTTACCTGTAATATTTTAAAAAAAGACGGAAACCTAGTGGTTAAATTTTACACTGGCAGCGAAGATACGGAGATGGAGTCAAAATTACGTAAATTATTTCGGAAGGTATATCGAATGAAACCATCAGCTTGTCGACCCGAGTCTAGAGAAATGTATTTTATAGCATTGAAGAAAAGAAATAGTTTGGTTGAAATCGAGACCATTTTTTAAAAATAAAAAATAATGTGTACTTGAATTTGTAAAAAAAAAAAAGCTTCCCCACCAGGAGTCGAACCTGGAATCTTCTGGTTCCAACCGAGAAGTGGTTACAAAATCGTAGCCAGACGCCTTGACCATTGGGCCATGAGGAACGAAGCTTGTGAGTTATCATAACTATGCTGGCTATTCGATGTGCGATTCAACTATATGTCACTAATGTTACTTACCTTCAGTTGGGAACTTCACTGTATGTTGGTTGTTTCATCATTAAATGTACTTGAATTATCAAGGCATTCCCCACTCCTAATGGTACCTTGTTTGTCACCAATCTAGCAGTATAAATACAAAAATATGATATCTTCATCACAGTGATGAATCTGCAAATTCGGCTGCAAAATCAATTTCAGTTGAACTAAGCTTTGATCATGAATATTTAAAGTTTGACTGACTACAGAGATCGACGATCATTATGTAAGTTGAAGCCTCAATATAAGACCTATGTAATGTAAATGATGAACAGATTATGATTCAAGTTGGTAAATCCTTGAATCCATCGAATGTTCATATCTATAAAAACTACGGATAAGTCCTTGCATAAAAGCTGCTCTAAATAGCCAACCTACTATGTGACATGAATACTTCAGATCTGATCTAAAAACCAAAAAGAATTAGAGCTAGAGATAACATTATTATATTGCTGTCTTGCAAAAGTGATTTATCAAAGCAGGTCACTTTTTTAAAAAAAGAGGCCTATGGCCTAACTTCTTTCTACAGGTCGTTACTATGCTATAGCAGAAGTTGAAATTTGAGAAGAAAGCTCATAGAAGAATAAATTAATGTGAATGTAGAGATTCAGGAACTCCCATATTACGTATTATTATGCAAATTCCAAAAAAAATAGGGTTGCATTTCTATATGTAGGCCAAATCAAGCTAGTAGAATAAATGGTTTCAAAATTAACACAGTACTAAAATTTCATAGGGTGATAGATATATTATATGGTACAAAGTCGTACAAATTTCAGATATTCTTTTCGTCTTCAAGTTTTTTCAACTCAAGTAACATTGGAATGATTAAACTTACATACATTTATACGTTGATACGGTTATCATACCCTGATTACTTAAAAATAAATTGAGCTTGAAATCGGCGGTATTCAATTGGAGAGCTAGTGTTTCTTATATAATTGGCTAAACATTTAGAATAAGTTGGATCTCTATTTAAAACCATGGGAAGCAAACAAATATTGGAAACGTGCTTAATTTATATTTTTCATTAAGTGTTGAATATATCTTACTTCAGCTCGTTACATAACTAAACATGTAAAATACACTTAATATATATCTATGTATATCAAACCTTAAAGCGCCGTTAAACTGATTTAATACTCCCGCGAAATCTAACATTAGGGGCACAGAATATTTGAATAATAGTGTACATTTAAGAAGCACCTCTCTATACAGTGCGAACTCCTCACTGGTCACATATGAGTTTTTTTGTTATTTGCACTATGTTATTCGTAAGAGCACGGAACTTGAAGTGAGGTTAGCACAGGGATACTCATAACCACTCGAAGGAGTCTATCTTATCAAGACTTCTGGAAATGTTACATTCCATACTTTTTTTTGTCTCAAAAGCCACTATTAATCTACAGGTAAAAGGCACAGCCTACCATGTCCCATAAGACAATGTAACAATTGGTACACGAGTCTAGTCTGAATACCTACCTACTTTTCTGGATAAGCCTACAAGATAAAATGTCACCGGGCGCCATAAACCTACCTCCATACCCTGACCTTACCCGAGGTGCATCATGCATATAATTTCAATTAAAGATCCTATTTTGAAATTATGATCTACAGGCAGCTCCTTCTCAAAGGAGTGCCTTCATTCAAAACTTGTAAAATTGAAAGATTTAATCACCTTTTAATTAACAAGTTTCTATGAGTCAACTGTCGTAAGGACTTGCTTGACCATGTAAAGAATTTCCAGCTGATCTCAGCTTTTTTTTTTCACCACAAACCTGAACGTTTCTTTACAATAGCAAATCAGCAAAATTCCGCATTCGGCACTTTAATTGGCACATTACATTAACATACATGGTATATTTTTAGTAAAATAGGCTATGAGATCATGTTGTTCCTTTGAAGTCGGGTTTATCGAATCAGATTTTGTTAGCAACCAATGTCTATTCTCTACTATATATGTAATGACTAGAGCCCAACATCCTAAGCTCATATAAATTGAAAATTAGTTTCTTTCGCTTTTCAAATATTTATATATCAGAATGAAGATTCAAACCTTAGCATCTTTGTTAGCTTTAAGCACTATTATTGAAGCAGCCTACGTGCCTTCTCAGGCATGGTCTACGCTCACACCAAGTGCAACCTTGGCCAGTACTTACAGTGCATCTACTAGTCTCAGTGGCTCTTATGCTTTCTCGATCAGAACTATTCTGACAACGAGCGAAGCTTCCGAGTCTTCTGCGACAGCTAGTGCCACTAAGGAAAAGAGGGATGTGCAACAAATAAGTGACGGCCAAGTCCAAGATAACACATCCTCGAATGTTGTTATTAAACCAACACTGTCTGCTGCTGTAGTCAATCAAATCACAGATGGTCAAATTCAACAGCAAACTACGACAGCAGCAGTTGTAAACCAAATCACAGATGGTCAAATTCAACAACAAACTACGACAGCAGCAGTCGTAAACCAAATCACAGATGGTCAAATTCAGCAGCAAACCACTACAGCAGCGGTTGTGAACCAAATCACAGATGGTCAGATCCAACAACACACCTCTACAGCTTCAGTTGTTGACCAAATTAGCGATGGTCAAGTGCAAGAGCACACAAAGACTGTTAGTGGAGCCACTCAAATATCTGATGGTCAAGTACAAGCTGCTACTGGCACTGCAAGTGCTGATGATAGCTTTGCTGAAACTTGCGTGTCCTCAGATTCATTAACTGTCACTTTGGCTGATAGTATATTGAAAGATAAGAAAGGCAGAATTGGTGCAATTGTAGCTAATCATCAATTCCAATTCGATGGTCCTCCACCACAAGCAGGTAGTATTTATGCAGCAGGATGGTCAGCAATTCCATCTTCCAATGGAGGTATATTAGCATTAGGCAATCAAACAACATTCTACAAGTGCTTATCAGGAACTTTTTACAACTTGTACGATGAAAACATTGGAAGCGAATGTTACCCAATTGAAATCGTACTTTTGAAAGCAGTTGACTGTTAAGCCCATGTAGGCAAGTTCTAAGCGGTTGCTTTTTAAGGATTCTAAAAAGATATGTCTAACCAGAATCACAACAAAATTGTTGCTTGTTTTTAATGTCATTTGGCATTGTTCGTTTATTTTTTGACTTTCACTCGAATAGTTATTTTTTCTAAGTTTTTGAATACCATTATTAATATATTTAATTTATTTAATACAAAAATGCTTCAAAATTGTAAATTAAAAAAGGCCCTTTCTAATTTGAAAATATGATATTTCTGTAGTGTACTTAAAATGGAATACACTAAAGTTGGTACCAATAGGTTCTATGGTCTAGCGGTATGACGTCTCTCTCACCCAGAGAAGGTCTCGAGTTCGATCCTCGATGGAATCATAATTGGTTTTTTTTTTCATCACACTTATATTATTCTCAGAAACCACCTCCTAGATTAGTACGCGCTAAGATACTAAGTATAGTTATACAAATTACATGCAATTAAACTATAAACTATTAGTCATCGTATTCTCCACTAGAAGGCTCGTCATTGCTTGAAGCAGATTCTTCAAAGTCAGATTGACTTGCGCTGACGCTATCATCATCATCATCATCATCATGTGGATTAACATCTGACCAGTGTATATAGTTAATAGTAACTATTTTATTACTTTTGGGTAATACTAATGGATCAAAAGGAAAATATGCTTCCAAATCGAGGAACTCCTGCTTTTGGTTGAAGTTACTAACTGCTAATGGTAGGGATGCACCACTTGTTTGTAACATTCTTTCCCTTTTATTATGCTCGATGATAGAGTAACAGTAACATACATTCAACTTAGTAGCAATTTTCGCAAATATGAAGACCACTGTTTCATCACAATATTTTAGAGGATTAAATTTTGCAATAATTACTCGCTGAAAAAACTTATCTAATTCACACTCCCACTCGGACTCGTTAATTATATCATCATTCTTCTCTTCTTTATATAAATGCTTAAACCGAAAGCAAAAGACGTAAAGCAAAGTCTGAAAAGCTACATAAAAGAGCTTGAAACGTTCCATACCAGCCGCTTTTTTTTGCTGCATGTTCAGATACTCAGATATTTCACATTCCCGTTCACTGATGTACTTATTAAGCCACTCTACCAAGTAGGTAACGACAAATACTACCTGAGATTTTGAAAGTGATTTAGCCCGAGCAATATAGGATGACAAATATTGCATTGCTTTTAAACGTCTCTCTAAAACCACAGACTTATTGAAAGCGATGTCGATAAGTAATACCAAGAATGAGTCTGAAAGTTCTGGTCTCTGTTGTGAAACATGGAATAGCACAAATTGAATCAGTTTCGTAAAATGCGTGGGCAATATATGGGACTTGAATAAAGAGCAAATTATATTGAATAATGCCACACCATTACCGTTCTCCAATTCAACCAGAGTAAATCGGCCTTCTGTTCTTCGTAAAATAAGGCAAATAATAGCATCCAACTTCTTCAGGAGTTTTTTTATATTATGTGTATTCGAAAGCGGATCGTTCATATATTGAATCTCACCTTCGGATAAGTAATCATCTCCTTCTAGGTTATCTGAAAGATCTTCAACATTCGTTAATGTGTTGACCTCATGCTCAAATTCGTTTCCAAGTTGATCATCAATCTCATCATTGTTTATAAGTTCTTCGATCTCATCATCATCTAGTTCATCCAACTCATTTTGAAGTTCCACATCAAGCTTTATGCTGCAATCAAATATTTGCTGCCATATGTTATACTGCAATTCCCCACAAAAATCTAAAATTTTCAAAGTATTTCCTATGTAATAAATGAGCTCTGAGGTGCTCGATGATAGGTGGTGTGGAAAATTCTTCCTCAAGATACCCGGTAAGGTATTAACAGAAGTGGGCACAATCTTTAGTATTTGAGCAATAATCTTATGGTGTTTGATGTCACTTTGCCCTTCAGGATCAATTACGGAAAATTCACCAACGAGCTTGGTCAATACATCATGCAAGTATTTAGGGATAGAAGAAACTAGAACCGACAAAAAGTGTGAGTATAAGTCTATAAACTTTAAGTATGAATCCCTATCGACAACTTTAAAGTTAATAGTAACCCATTCGTATTCAAGAATAGAACTTATTAATTTACTGCAACACAGATTATCTAGTTTGTAAATGTTCGATATTAATGCTTTTAAAACTATGCTGAAATTCAGAAGAGAGATTGCATGCTCGTGATTCATTGGTAAATTTATCTTAGTTGTTAATGTATCTATTTGTAAAGAATCATCCTAATCAGTTAGTAATCATGAAATGATAAATATAACATCCTTATTAGACTAAAGCATTTAGATGAGCCGAAGGATATTTTATGTAAGATCAGAAACATACCTTATCCATAGAATCTAAAGCAGACGTAACGTACGTGAAATACATCTTTTCCGAGAAAGTATTTAGGTTCACATCTTCTATCTCTCTATTAAGCTCATTCCTTTCTTCTGAAGGTCTCTTCTCTTCGATGAGCTTAACGCGTTTGTTTAGACTAGATTCTGGTAAGCCATCGTGAAAGATATTCCGCTTACTAGAAGATGATTCGTTCATTGTCATTATCATCGTGTTGAGAAGCGATACTTTCCTGAAAATTATAGTATCTTATTAGACTTTTCATTTCCTAACTAAATAATTTTTTCTCATCTTGCGCCGCACAAAATGTCGTACAGAGAAGATGTCGCACAAATATTCATATCAGACGACTGTCAGAGAAGATATGAATAATATGGTTGAATCGGTGATCGTAAAACCTCTTGTGTTATTAAACATAGCAGATCAAGTAAATAGGAAGTCTAAATCGAAGTATGGAGTTTTAGTTGGTAGTAAATCGTCAAATCAAACCATAATAACGACTTCATTTGAATTACTTTTGGATTCATGTCTTGTAGTAGACTCTGAATTTTTATACCAGAGATATCAGCAGTTCCTTCAGGTTGATCCTCTGGTTCAATATTTGGGCATATATCAAATTCATAAAAATGTGGATCCTGAATTATCAATAGTATCTGTCATGCAGCAGACTACCAGAATTCTTTCCTTGTTGTCTCCGGAAGATTCGCTTTTTCTTATATTCAACACTGGAAGAGTTAATCATGACCAACGAATTGACGAATTGAATATCAAAATTTACTCGCTTTCTAATGAATTTACGAAGGTATCCTTTAAGATCGAACAAAATGACGTAGATAGCGTTGTTTTACAGACCATAGAAGAAAATTCACAGAACCTAGAGAAAAAAGAATTTAACAAAGGAATTTTTACTGCTAGGGGTCAAACAGAAAATTCGAAGATTTTGTCTTCGTTGCAGATCTGGAGCGATAAATTAAACCAGATTTTACAAGTATACCTGGATTTGAGGCGATTTAACGAAATTTCTGATGATGATAGACGAAAAATGAATAATCTGGTAGTTAAGTTACTGTTTTTATTGGACTCGCTCAAATTTGAGCCCATTTCTGTAGATAATATTTCCACTAGCATGACCAAGCTTAGCATGCTTACCTCACAAGTCTTGACTACTAATAACCTTGAAATTCAGAACATGAAAAGCTTATATCAAATTCGAAATCTCCAAAGCACACTTATAGAAGACACATAGTTTAGCTTAGGTTAATAGTACTAAAAAAAGTAAAGTTAGTGACTCCGACGCGGTTCGAACGCGTGCATCTTTACGATAGTAGAACTTGAGTCTACCGCCTTAACCACTCGGCCACAGAGCCAACTGATGGTGGGTTCCTCGCTTGGACGAAAATACTCGATCTCACAATAGGAAAATTACCCCACAATTCAAGGGTCAACCATAGATGAAATTTCATCTCTATTGCTCATGCGTGCAGCAGAAGATTACTAAGCTGCCCAAAGCTATAGCTAAGGTAGAACTATCATTTTTAGTGCTATTTAAGTGTATCTATCCAAATGTAGAAGATGAATCCAATGCATGCGAACTATCTACCGCTTAGGTATAACCTACATAAGAGGCCGAATTTTAGAAACCTCAGCTTGTTTTACGCTCTAGTGTTCTTGTAAATGTATTATTGTTAACACTTTTAAGAACTTAAACTGTTTTTTCTTATTATAGCATTGCTTTTCTTCTATTTTTCATTTGTTTGAATCTTTCGGAAGAAAGGAAAAATCCCCTATTCTAGTGAAGTTTTTATCTCAAACACTTGGAATTGTACTAAGATCCTACATCACCACTGTGTAATTTACATTGTATTGCGCGTGCAAAAACTATACACCACACAGTGTTAAACTGTATTTGCAAAAAGAAGAAAGTTAGTTCCTCTTACCGCTTTCAGAGAGGGGTTTGAAAATGCTTAATATTAATCAAGACTTATTATGTGAGATAGGAATTCGTTTATAACAGTACTTTCCTATTTAGTATCATTGCTGTGGTAAAAAAATTTATTTCCTTCATGGAAGGATTTAAGTCCGTCAAAGAAATGCGGAGTACCTATATTAAATTTTATGTCCGCTAATGTTCCCTATGCTCCTCTTACATTGTAGCTCACGAAAACAAACGTAGTATCGTAAAAATGCAAAGTGCGGACCTTTCTGTACTATATTTTTTTTTTTTTTGATTCTGAAGCCGCGGTAAAATCTAGTGATAACTAAGAGGCCTACAGCAACGCTATTCCATCTTCTCCCTCTTTCCTTGTTAGTATTCTAATATATATATATATATAATTGAATAATAATTTTAAAAAGAGGTATATTCATATGTTAGTGGCAGGTTTACTAGCAAAATTACCGTGAAAACTTTACAATTTATTGACTAGAGAACAAGGAAAAATTTTCGAAGTTATTTGAGCCTAGGATTTATCAGGTGCAAGTATACAAATTAATCAATTCCTGGAACTCTAAGCTATTAGTGTGAATTGCAAGCATTTTTTAATTCTTATTGCTCAAGTTTGCAAATATGAACGATCTGGAAATTGGAGGGGATAGAGACATAGATAAGATGGGATACAACTGGGAGAATTTGCAACAAATGGATTTCGATCAGGCTTATGATATGTGTTACAACATACAGTCCAAAGAGTGTGATATGATCGACGATTTGCAGAAGGTGCAGATTTTAAACTCTCAATACTGTCCTAATATTGATCACTTTGAGCACAAACGGTGGGAGGCAACAGGATATGGAGAGGCAGTCGAAGAACAAGAAGAACTAAGAGGGTTTGATCAGTTTTTTTCTCATACAGAAACTGATGCTTTAGAACGTTTTTTGGATAGCTTGGCGTCGACAAAAAACACTTCAAAAAGTGTCGAGGAAGACCAATACAACTTCAACTCTTTAAAATTTCTCCCCACACCACCTGAAAAGTCTCTATCACCAATTCAAGCTCCTCCTGATATTAAAGGGAGATTTGATGAGCCTTTTCAAATTACGAAAGTTTGTGGAGATGATCAATCATGTCTGCTTCCTACACCAGACAGTACCAGGAAATCATCCACGTCATTACCCAAAGAGACTGCCCTTTTCAACTCACAAATGTCTGATGATTCTGAATTACCAGAACTGGGAAACAAGCGCAGGAGGATTTCTACTAAACAGCTTCTTACTACAGATCAGAAAAAATTCAATCACTCGCATTCCGAGCAAAAGAGAAGACAATTATGTAAAATTGCTTATGAGAGATGTGTTAATTTGGTAGTTAACTTTGAAGAGTTCTCAAAGAATCCACCATGTCCTAAGAAAAAGCGGTCTAAAAGACGGCAATTTAATAAGGATGGACTTCCAAACTTATCTAAGCATCACGTTTTGATTAAGATTAGTAGAGAAATTTCTAAAATCAAGTCTAAAAATGAAGAATTGAAGAAGTTACTCGAATCTAATTAATCAATATCCTATTTATTTTTAGTTCTTGTTATGGTTATTATGTACTTATAATGTATTTTTGGTTTTCTTTTAGTGTTAGATTTTCAAGGGTATCTACAGACGCGAACATTTTCAATATCAAAGTTGAGTGTCAACTAATTAGACGAATATGGTTTCAGGATTCAAATCAGCTTCACCGGCTTTGATAGAAAACCATCCTGTTGATACGTTACAATATGGCTCTGATGAACAATTGCAAGCTTTGAGAAAGCTTTTACCAGTGCATATGCCACATGAATCTTTAGCACAACAGGAACCTTTGAAATCTATTCGATGCGATTTCAGATACATTTATGTGATAAACTGGCTCTATAGGTATAGAGGAGTTTTAAAGCTTCAGAACGAATATTTTGATGTCGATCTATTCGAGATAGAATTATTGCATATGGTAAATCCACCTCCTATCGACGAAAGTGTTCTATTTATAAGCAAATTGAAATCTGCATTGTCCAGTTTTCTCAAGAATTCAAAGACCCCACAAAATGCTAGCTTCGAGGATATAATAAGATACTGGTTTGGTAACACTTCTTTGTGCACGGATTTGGAGTCAGAGGGTAATGTCTTTGATGCTTTGGATTTGGAATCCAGAGTTGACATTTTGTATAATGCTTTGCTCTTTGTTTCTCTGTATCCTCAAGTAAGAACATATTTTGATAAAGAGGCTCTCCCATTGAATTTACTCCGGGCTGATTCTTTATCTGCAAGTATGGATATGAATAAAGGAGTTGAGGAAAAATATCTTCTTCTCTTTAGCAATACTAGATTATACAAGCAAATAATCACTTTTCCAGAACTTATAATCCCTAAAGAAAGAAAGAAGGCACCATCTGATCCAGAAGCTTTCTATGCTGCCGAACAATTTGATGTCAAGTCTACTGAGTTTGAGCTCATTGCCTCAGGCATTTATGAATTGAACAATTTTTTGTTGGAGCTATACTCAAAAAAGAAATCAAGAGAATCAAAGAAACTTTATTCTATGATGGCCTCAGATGAAGTATTTGGTGAAGTTTTTGAATCAGAAATTAGAAAAAGAAAATTTCTAACCAATAAAAGAAAAGAAACACAACTAGCAAACTTGTTAGCGACTAGAAAGCGATCGTCTAGACTTGAGGCAAAAGAAAAGCAAAGAATCGAAGACGTGAAATTATTAGAATTACAAAAAGAGGAAGAAGCTAGAGCTGCTGCTGAAGCAAGAATGGAAAGAAGAAGATTGCTACGCGAAAGTACATCTATGTCCTCCCACCAACCAGCAAATGTAATAACGAGAGCCGAAAGGTTAAAAATGAGAAAGCTTAACGTCGAATCTAGCCAAGCTTACGACACAGACAATTTTAAAAGTCCTGAAATCTCGTCAGCATCAAATGAGCATTTAGATAGGGATGATACTGCTTCGTTTCTTAACGCAAAATCTGAACGATCTCCAATTCCTGATGTAGATACTGAAGATGCAGTTGTTCTCGATGCAAGCAATCATTTTGAAGTCAGTCAAGTTTCGGAACCATCAGAAGTTAGTGACCAAGCAGAAGGGGCCTCACAAACTGTGTTTCCGACTATCGTAAAAAGTATAGATGTAAATTCGAACAGCAATCACCAGATAGTAGATTCTACTTCTAAAACAGATTCGAATATAATGAAAAATGAAAGAATCGCCGGAAGTGTGGATATCCATCAAAGCTAGTCGTCCTCGTATGTTCAACTCAGCCACTTGTATAATATTTCTATGATAGTTTAAACTTTTAAAAGCTACATTACAAAATTAGTTATTAAAAATTAGGTTGAATTAGTAAATTAAATAAAAATTGAGACGCTTGAAATTAAATACTATAGATTAAGCTCTCCTAAAATTTGACTAGCCAATGTTTTATAGTTCCAAGTGTTACCTTGCAACTTTTTGAATTGAACACCATACAATCCAACCAAAGGAACTTTGACTATATGTATTTCAAATCTCAAAGGTGACCTCTTCGTCTTTTCATGCGGATCACTATCAGTTCCTTTGGCCTTATGATCTAACGATGAAGACATTAGCATGTCGCTACCCCCACCTATTGTAATACCATTAAAAGAGTCCACCGAGTCATCAGAAGTATGTCTCAAAGAATCATCTTTTGTTGTCTCCTCTCCATCATCAGACGATATCAGTTTTGCTATACGGGCAGATGCAGGCGTGTTAGGGGGCATCATGACTTGAGAAGCATTCTTTTTTCTATAAGAGGCTAGTAATGAATTTCCAATGGAAAATTTTCTTCTATGGGAACTGGTCATAGAATTAGAAGAACGATGAGTCTTCACGTTGCTGTTTGGTGTAGGCGAGGTTAAGTTAGAATTTAAGGTCAGGTTGAGAGAGTTATTCATTGAGTCGCTTAATTCCTGGTCAGATGTCTTTGATTTTTTAGGAGTGGAAACGGTATTGGATGTCTCAAAAGAGTCAGAACTAAACGCATCGCCTACCAATCTCCTTTCCTCCAGATCTTGCTTTGTTTTTTCACTGTGCAAAATTGCGTTAATATTATGTTCCTCTTCACCATGTGAATGCTTGAATGAAGAAGTGTGAGCACAAATAAACCCGCCTTTAACTTCTTGAAACTTGACCCCTAGCTTACTTAAGACATTAATAATGTTATAACGTATTAAAGGCAAAGGCTTGGTAGACGTAGTCTGAACGCTAAAAAAGCCTTTCAAAAACAAAGTCTTAGGATACTCAATAGAAGGCATTGAATTTGGTTTTGAGTTATTAAATTGATCGATAATTTGAGATTCTGTCAACTGAGGTACTACTGGAAGTTCTACGCCATCAAGTGAAACATCATCGAAGAAATCTCCAAGTTTTTCTGCATCATATAATCTTTCTTCGTCACTGTTTTGAGACGCTAAAGCATTCGGAAGTGTATGATCGGGATTTCTTTGGCTTTGACGTTGGCGAGCTTTAGAGTTTAAAATTTCTCTTTGTGTCAGACTACCTACGGATTTGGCTCTAGCAGTAGGATGCAATAGTTTTTCGTTAGGTTTTTCCTTAGGCTGTAAATTTAGGGCTTGTGCATTAGTCAAATCAATTTTAGGGAGTGGAGGTAACTGCTGGTTCAGTGGAATACGGTATTCATATGAAGTAGTAGAAGTAGATGAAGATCTAGCATGATTAGCCTTGGTATTATCCTTCGCAATTGCATCGCGTCTATGATGAGGGTTGAGTTTGTTTTCATCTGCCAAATTTGTAGTTGATGGCGAAAACGACTTTTCCTTAGCTGTCACCTTCATACTCATACCACGACGTACCATAGGATCTAAAGTCTTGACTTGTTCTCTTTCAAGATCATTAACAGTGACGATAGGCAATTGTGGTGGATTGACTAGAACAACTTGGTGAGATCCCACACTCAGTTGAGAATCCACTGGTTTGATAGGAACATTCTTTTGTTTCTTAGAAGAAAGACGACGTAATAATGAATTGAAGCCGCCTGCTTTATTTTTTTGTTCAGAATTATCTGGCACTGCAAAAGATTGCCTTGGGCTCTGAGGCTGCTGAGCTGGAATAATATGCTCTTCACTCTTTTGAAGCTCATCTGAGCGATTATCTTCATGAAACCTTGTAGGAGAACTAGTGTGTGCCTGCTCAGGGAAAGGTATTTTAGGAGTGCTCGTTGGGTTCTGATCATTTTTGGTGTGACTTGTGCCTTCCTCTTTTGTCTGTTGTTTGATTTCGTTGCTCTTTGTGGTCTTGCCTTCAATATTAGTAGCCTGTGCTTTGGTATGGTCCTCTTTAACTTTTTTCCTTCTTTTCATCTCTGCCACCAAATAATAGATAGATATCAAAGGATGATATCCACCAGTTGGATCGGGAAGCATATGTGCATTCGATGCAGACGCATATTCTCTTCCAGACTTAGTGATTTTGTACCAATTTTCGCAGCAGATTTGATATTCCATGCTGCTTAATATAGAAGTCAATTCTTCGGCTACAGTTTGCTCAGTACCAATGTCGAATGAGGCAATTGTTCTAATAATCTCTGGGTCAAGAGGAAGTTGCAAGGGAATTCTTTTGGGGACATAACTTGAGATGGGAGCATCATAGCCTTTGTTCATCCAAGGGTGATTAATGACCTCATACAAAGACGCTCTCCTTGTAGGATCTACAACTAACATCCTACTCAATAAAGAAATGCACTCTTTAGATAAGAAATTTGGATATTCAACATTACCCCTTTTGATCTTTTCATGTAAAACTGAAACAGATTGGTCATCGAAAGGTACTTTACCACAGACTAAAACATAAAGAACAACCCCAAATGACCAGACATCAACCTCAGGGCCCATATATGGCTTTGCACTCAATAATTCAGGGGCAGCAAAATATAATGACCCACAATAAGTCTTTAGAAGTGATTTGGGGGAGTATAAATTGGATAATCCAAAATCAATTATTTTGATATCTCCTTTGGAATTGATCATAATATTTTCAATCTTCAAATCACGATGGACGACGTTATTTTTGTGACAATAATCTAGGGCCAGTGCAATTCCTCTAGAAAATTTTCTCGCGTTAGCTTCCTTGAGTGAACCATGAGAAACTATGTAATCCAACATCTGACCACCCTCAATGTACTCGAAAAGCATATAATAGTGATTAGTCATGGGTACAATTTCATATAAACGGCAAATAAATGGATGAAATAATAGTCTTCCTAAGGAACCTTCACGTATAGTTCTCTTGTCCCTAGCGATCTCCTTTTCAAACTCCTTTTGTTTCTGAGCTGCAATCTGCGGAGTGGCTGGCTGTGGGTCATTAGCGTGTGCCCTCTGATACAACTTTGCCGCACGAGGTACAATTTTGACAGCACATAGCTCTCCTGTGGAAACATTCTGAGCTAGCTTTACTTTACCCATGGAACCCGCCCCCACTGTTTTAACGAAATTCCAATCACCAATAGACTTTCTGTGAAATTGCTGCTGCTGAGTTTGTTGTTGATTTTGATGATGGCGCTGACTTTGATGTTTCCCCTGATGATGATGATGATGATGATCACTTTCAGGATGATTGCGAGGGCTCTGTAATTTCATGCTATCTATATGCTCATTTTCTGTGCGACTTCTCGAAGAAGGAGAAGCAGAACCAGTGCCTGTTTGCGATACTATTCTTTTAGTTGCTGGGGAGACAGATGCTGCAGGTAGTAATTCAGATTCTTTGAAATGCATTGAAGCATCCCTGGGATTTCCTTCGTGGGCATGATTAGTTGCGGGAGGAAGTGAATATTCCATATATTTATTAGACCCGCCACTAGTGACCCTATTATTTGATCCCTTCGTAGAGCGCATTCTTGCAACGGGACTCAAAATCCCAGCTTTATCAGAAATCGGAGAGTTGTACGCTAAACTTTGTTCATTGTTTCCTCTGTTATGTATTTCTTTGTGTCCAGTAAAGTTAGATTGCTCATACACTTCACTTCCTGATAATTTATTACCAGTACGCAACATCCTAGGAGTTGCAGGTTCTCCTTTAGATAAAGAACCTTCCTTATTGGAATATGACTGAAATATTTCTTCTCTGCCGTTGGATTGTTCTCCTTGTGGAGATGACAGATAGTTAGCATTCAATCTTGTATCCATTATATCATTCAATCTCAATAAAATGATTTAGTAGCGCAAGGGTACTGCACTATTTCTATAATATATGATGCTTCAACCTCAAAATAAATACACTTTGGTTGTCACCTTGTTTTCAAAGAGCAATTAATATTCAGGCTATATAATGTGGCTATATGGTTGTAGAATTGAATATCTAAATAAGTCGTGCACACATCAATATTCATATATACCCCTTACAATAAATGAAATACAACAGTAAAAGAAGAAGTTAAGTTGATTTACAGAGCTTAGATCACTGGAGTTCATTTATTTTCAATCTTGATACAAGTCTAATTCACTTGAGTGATCGAGAGATACGTAAATATACGGAATATTATGTAACGGTAAATATTTAGATCCTAATGTTCCTTGTGGTGCTTCAAGTGAGATTGGTACTCCCAGGTGTAGCCTAAAACAATGATAGCAATAGCCAAGTGAACTAATGGCTTACCAGAGGCATTATCTCCGTCGAAGTAGGCAGCCTTGTATCTAGCCAATGGTGAAATTGCCTTCTTTGGAGCTGGAGCAGGTCCAGTTGGCAATTTCTTGTAGAAAGAAACGACTTCAGCCATTCTCTTTGCATTTGGATTACTTCCAAGACTCTGTAATTAGTTAGTATTATTCAGATGGATTTACATAAATCTGAAAAATAACGGGGAGCTCATGTCATCATTTCGTAATATATAGCCTTTTCGTAAGACAAAAGTTACCATGTAGTGCAAAAATAATGGAACAAAAGGCATAAAGTACTCTTCTAATATATTACTATCCGTCAAATTCGGCTAATCTGCCAACATAACCTTGAAACTTGAATAATGTATATCTATGACTCCCAACGTAGTTTCCGCAAAATATGTAGACTCGATTATTTACTTACCTTTGGAGAAGCAATCTTAGGTGGAATCAAAGTAGATAATTGTCTTCTAATCACAAATGACATCGCAAAAGTATGAATATTATATCTTATTCCAGCTATGCGATTTCTTATTTTCCTCTAACTCGGACAAAAAGATGATTCTAAACGCTCATTCGTCAATATTTCTCATAGGTTCACTACAAATAATATCACGTGATTTAAAGAAGAAGTACTATTACCTATTATCTATGTACTTTATAGTAGAATCATTCTTGACTTATATATAAAACTAGATTAGTTAGTATGTGATGGTGATTGATATCTTTGGAAACATGAAATCAAAAAATTCCCAGTTTTTTTTTGTATTTTATGTTATCTAACAGTGTTGAAGAACACCCCATGTTTCATAAAAAGCAGCTATGTACTTACCATTATTTCCCCTTATAAACACATCTTCATAAGCTCTTATTTCTTTACCATGCATCATTTCCTTTGATTTATCTAAAACAACGTTCATGTATCCATCTATGCTTTGTAAATTTCCAGAGTATTCTAAACCGTTATTTAACTTTACGATCACTGAGCTCCCTATTATATTAGATAAAAACTTGGATGGATAAGTTTTCTGAACTGTCGCTTCTGTGTCCATAGCAGTATCCGTTTGTTATGCCTTTTAGTATAGCGAGATAGTTTTACTCAATCAACAGTAAATGAAATTGAGTGCGCCCACCAATAAAATGACACTAGCAAAATGGGCTTATAAGTAGACCTGCTTTTGAAGTTAAGTACACAAGACGATGAGCATGATAAGCATATGATCGACTGTTAGAGTGTGTTGTTAGTTGAATCGAATTTGAAAGTAAAAGTATGAAAACTTGTCGACAAAAAAAAAGAAGCTCCGCGACGGGGAATTGAACCCCGGTCTACCATGCGACAAACGGTAATTCTAGCCACTAAACTATCACGGATTAGAATGAAAGAAATTGAATTATGTATATTATAGCTCCATGATACTTGTTGTCTATGTGATCTGAGCATGGAATTTCATATTTAAATATATGTTTTCAAGTCGAAAAGTAGCCACTTCAATTATTGGTAAATATACCAGAAGTGTATCAAGGCCTTTGTCTTATAGGGTAGCTATTATTGGCTCAGGACCAGCCGGATTTTATACGGCCCATCAATTGATACAGAAATGCCCGGAAGAGCATAATTTAACCATCAATATATTTGATAAATTGCCAGCACCATATGGCTTAAGTAGATATGGAGTGGCACCAGATCATCCAGAAGTGAAGAACTGTGAGGAATACTTGGATAATTTAATGTCTAATCATGGAGAGATTTCGAATTCTAAACATAGGGTCCAATTTTTTGGTAACGTAGAGGTTGGTAAAGATATTCCATTAGAGCTTTTCGAAAAAGGCTATAATTCTATAGTTTTATCGTACGGATGCACCAACAAAGACAATATAATGAATATTGAAGGGGGAAAGCTTCCAGGTGTTATTAGTGCTCGACAATTTGTGAATTGGTATAATTGCCATCCGGATTTCTATTCTAATGAGAGTACTTTCAAATTGCCACCTTTGGAAGAAATTAAAAATGTAACAATTATTGGTAACGGGAATGTTGCTTTAGATGTTGCAAGGGTTTTGTTAGCAGATCCTGAATCGCATTGGAAGACGACAGATCTATCTAGGTCGGCACTTAAATTGCTCAAAAAAAGTAACGTTAAGAATGTAAATGTTGTTGCTAGAAGAGGTTTTTTTGAATCTGCATTTACTAACAAAGAATTAAGAGAATTATTAGATTTGTCTAAGGCACAACCAATTCGTTTCAATTCTATAGATCCAGAGCTGTTCGCTGGTATGGAAGATAAGAAGCTAGGCAGGGTTGAAAAAAGGAGGATGGATATCATTGGAAAGTACAATACGACATTTCCTGATGATTTGATAGAAAAGACTTGGTCTTTGAAGTATTTGCTTTCTCCTGTTGAGTTTCAAGTGCACAGTAAAAATCCAAATATTCTCTCAAAAACAGTCTTTAGAAAAAACAGATTACATTTTGACAAATTGACCTCCAAAACTAGCATCGTACCCACTGCTGAGATTCACACCATAGAAAATGAGTTGGTTATTTTATCTATTGGATATAAAGGCTCCGAAATAGCAGGTTTTGATAAACTAGGAATTTTATTCGATGAAGAGCATAATCGAATAATAAATAAAAATGGTAAAATACTAGCTAAAAAAGTTCATGATGAAGAGCCTCATGTGTTTAAGAAAGGTTGGTATACTTCTGGATGGATAAAGAATGGACCAAAAGGTGTGATTGCCTCCACGATGACAGACGCTTTCGAGACAGCTCATAGCATCTTGGATGATATTTCGAATGGATTCTGTATACCATTAACCAGCGAGGGTATTAGAGATTTTAAATCAGCTATTGAGAGACTCACCACAGTACTGTGGTCAGGATGGAAGAAAATAAATGAAATAGAATTGAGTCAAGGTTTATTAGAAGGTGCCGGTAGAGTGAAGATTTGTGAAAGGAAGAATATGTTAGAGGCTGCACAAGCTGAATAAGGTCGGTTGATTTTATGTTCAAGAACGACATTCCGTTATTTTGATTAGATAGTTGATATGATCAAGCTTACCTAATGCATCTGGCCATAATTTTCCAGGGCTGAAATTAGTTTCAAATTCAACAGACTGTTCTTTATTTTCATCCTCTCTAGCTTTAAGCTTCATCCCTTTTCTAACAACATCATCTTGATCTTGAGGTAATGATTTCTTATCGATATAGTACTGATAGCCAGATTGTCTATAAAGATTTCCAGGTGGCAACTTTGGTATTACATCGCCTTTATGAGCAACTCTGATGTACCCTGTTGTAAAATCTGATTTATCATCTATATCAGAATCAAGTTCAGAAGTACTGAATATTTTATCAATAAAATTCATCATCTTTTTATTACCGATTTTTGGCCCCCCAAATGAGATAACTAACGGTTCATAGCCCAGAATTTGAAGCTCAATGCCACTTAGAAGTGTTAAGGCCGCTCCCAAAGAATGCCCTGTTACTAGAAGCAGATACTCAGGAAATGAGTCTTTTACTTTCATGACTTCCTTAATTATTTTAGTACAGTTGTTTTGAAGAAAATTATAGAAACCTTTATGAACTAGGCATCCTTTGCATTTCATATAGTTGTCCTGTTCAATGTTTTTATTATTTAAGTATGCGATTGGCGTGTAGTCAACTGGAAATATATTAGCATTGTTTAACCAATCTGCTGTGGATGCCGTTCCCCTAAAAACTAAAATTATCCTTTTTTGATTATGATCAATTGCATAATAACCAGATCCAATTGCACCCCAGCCCTCATAATTGAATGTTTTGAGTATAAAAATATCTTCATATGGTTTCAATTTACATTTTTCATCTACACATTTGGTAGCTTCATCACCGAGCTTTCCTTCAGTCAATCCCCTCTTCAAGCAGTAAGCAAATGACAGTAAATGGGCAGAATCCAATAACTTATCAAATTCAATGCTTGAAATTTCAGCAATAACTTCCAGTAATGTAAAAAATAGAAGATAGAAGAGGCCACAGAAAAGTTTCATTTTATATCAAGCAGATGATGGAGGGTTGGTTGCAATCTTTTGATGCTTTATAAACTGGAAACAAGGCTTGCTTATACTTTCATCAGAACGCCCCTTATACATTGACTGCTTATTTTTGCTAAATAACTCTGTTCATTAATTTTGTTGCTTCTCTTTATCGAGTATTTACCGGTCATCCACAAGTAGCATAAAATACTACTCTTTATTTCTTGAACTTCCTTCAAGTTCTTTTGGCCCTACATATTTTACTACGCTTCTAAATACAAAGTAAACTAAAATTCAAAAAACAATCATCTTAGATAAGAGTAAAATATTTCTAAGGAAAGAAATATACATTGATTCTGTGTTCAGAAGCCTAGGAGACAAATTTCTTTTATTTTATTCAAATGATAAGTCAATGTATCCTTTCTTAAATTAGTTTCCCCTAAAACTACAGATTCCAGAATTATCCAGGAAAAATAGTTTACTAACATATTTTAATTGGTAAAAAGATCAATGTGTTTTAATAAGGAATTGAGATGCAATGGATTACATGGGAGTATCCCTGTATTTAGCGCACATATTTTTAGTACTGAACGAGCTTTTGTTCAGAACACCTTCTACGGAATAGAATATACTTTCACTTTCTTGCAATTAAATAAATTTTATGAAAAAAGACAACACAATAGTTTCAAACGAGTTAGGACATCAGATATTAATAATTCAATCGCTTAAAACACGTTAATAGCTAACAAATACACCAATAATACGAAATATACATAAGTTGAAATTGGTATTCTCACTAAGTAACTCCTCGATTGATTTTGTTAATAGTAGAGTTCATGATGACAAGTAACGTAACAGTGGAAAAGCAAGATATCAGGAAGCCTTCGGACCCAGACGATTTATTGGCATGTAAAAAATGTGGATTATATATTAATGAGGGCCACGCATATGAATTAGGAGAAGACAGATGGCATATTAAATGCTTTAAATGCTCCAAATGCGATTCTTCATTAGGCTGTAATTCCAACTTTTTGGTTCTAGGGAACGGAAATTTGATCTGCTCAAACTGCTCGTACAGCTGCAATCAATGTGGAAAAAAGATTGATGATCTCGCAATTTTGACAGGGGATCAAGCTTACTGCTCTTCATGTTTTAAATGCAGATCATGCAAACAGAAAATTGAAGATCTAAGGTACGCAAGGACTTCAAAGGGGTTATTCTGTATGAAATGCCACGATAAGTTAATAGCTAAGAAGAAGAAATATGACATGAAGAAAAGACAAACAGAACTGTCTCACATTTTGGAAAATGAGCAAAAAAATGTATCGCGAAATGAGTTTTCTGATCCTGGAAGCATCGATGTTAATTCAAGTAGTGTGACTTCCTTGCCTCTGCTTTCCGGTTCTCAAATTAGTGGCAGGGAGTCAACTGAGAGGTTTTCAAAAATTGAAGGAAGGCCGATTGGAGGGGTCACAAGAGAAAAGAGATTGCCTAATCCACCTTCGAGTAAAAGTAGCTCTATTTTAGACACCTATCTTGATTTATCAAAAGATTCTGGCATATCTGACTATTCGACTGATCCTGGAGTAGCTCAGAAGGAACCAGGAGAGGACTTATGCCAACAATCATCTCGAGCAGGTAATGAGAGTTACTTTTCTATAGAGGAAGTTCAAGATAGTGATGAGGAGCTTACTAAATTGAAAAAGATCAGAAACAAAAGAGAACCTAAAACCCAAGCGGAGGAAGGTAGAAAATCTTCCACAAATTTGAACGAAAACTCACCGATCCCTTCTTTAGAATATGATACAAGCCTCGAAAAATGTGAAGAAACTCCGAATGATATTGTTACACCTCAAAAACTGAGACATTTGCAACCTTCTGCTCAAATACTTGCGAATTTCTCAAGAGAAAAGAATTCTGGAAATTCAGTATCTCCTTCATTATCCCCAGAGCGTTCTATTCAATCTAACGACAAAAACTTTTTTCTATTGTCACCTAATCAATTTCATGACAAAGAGTTTCATAGAGCGTCATCTAGAGAATTTCATTCGCCTGATTTAACGCTTACAGAAAGGACAAACTTGAGCACCGAAGACTTTAAAAATAAAGCAGGCGGATCCTCTCCTTTTGCACGAGCGAACAGAGAGGCGAGGGTAGTTGAGACGAACGATTATTTAGGTGAACAAAGATTCTTAGCAGACGAAACTGCACAACATACCAATCGGATTCTTTTAACCCCAAATAGATCAATCCCATCTCCTAAAGTGACAAAAACTTCTTCGCCTCCCCCAAAGGCTCCACTACCAGAAGTTCCAAGTACGCCCAGGAAGGGTGCAAACGGATTACCTCCCAACACTACTAGTATTGAGACCGCAAATGAGACTACCCCGAAAGGATTGGGACTTGATGGCATTGACTATGGCAAGTCAATTCACTCGGTTATGGCAACTTCTGATCTCACTTCGCTGACTTTCTTGAATTCGCATTTTGCTAGCCCTTCCAAAAAGATTTCAAATAACGGTGCTATTTCGTCTGTAACAAATTTGGAAGAAGAAAAAGATTCTGATAATATAAAGGATACGAGAGGAAGCATTTCGAGAAAGCAATCTATTTTGAGGACTCCCAAATTGAGTATTAAACACAAAAGGTCAGTTTCAGGGAGCAATAACAACACTGGATTAAGTTTCGGAAAACTAAATTTATTTAAATCTGGTAACAAGGAGAGTCCTTCTGAAAATGGACATAACAGACATGTATCTGACGGTTCAATTGTAGTGGAAGGTGCAGCATTTCAGACGCCGCCGCTTCCCTTGAGCTCCCCTATGAAGTCAACGGAAAAGTTCCATAAAAGTCCAATTACGTTTAGAGAGCATGTGAGATCTACATCCGATAATCAGTTTTTAAGCCATGAGTCAAGTAATACCATTCTTAAAGGGGAATTAGAACTACGCTCTTTAAAAATGGAAATATATCAGTATGAATCACAGAGAACACATCTTGCACAAGAAAATCAGAAATTGGTACATGAATCCCAAAGATTGATGGAGCAGCTTGCTGCACTTAAAAACAAGATATCATCGGAAACTCAGACTTATGAGCAAATGCGCAAGGACATAAATGCTTTAGAAAATCGTAAGAAAGGACTCACTGAAGATAATAGGGTTCTTCAGGTACAATCGTTAAACTTAAAAGAAGAAAACAGAATTCTATCTCATTCAAATGAAGAACTTTCAAATAGTCAAAGATTGGCATCTTCAAGCAATAGTAGCAACCAACTGAATAGGTCGAAGGCTCCATCCCAAAACCTTAGTTCAGTAACCGTTATTGAGTCTCCTCAGGAGGAACAAGTTGAAGCAGTCCTGGCCAAATTAAGATTTTGGAAAAGGCCCAAGGCATCTCCTAAGTTGGTAAAACAGTTTACGCCAAACGAGAAAGGAACGGGAAATCCAATGCAAAGTCAAGCACAAAATAATCACAATAAAGCTTCTTACTCCTCATTGGCTATAAGGCCTTCAAATATGAAATATTCGACTAGCGCTAACGAGCAATTAAATGTTGACTCGATCAATACACAAGGGAATGGGAATGAGAGTCACGAACAATCCAAAAGAGGTCTTGGTGCATTCATGCTGAAGTCTAAATCCAGCTACATATTGGACTCATTCTTAGGTAACAACAGCGCTGCTGATGATTCAATAAGGGAATCAAATGTCGTACCCTTGTTCTCTTCTTCTATAAAGGACCGTGCAGAATATGAACATGAAGATATACCGTTAATTATAACGAGATGTATTGAAGAGGTGGAGAAGAGAGGTTTGAAAATGGAAGGAATATATCGTATATCAGGAGGTAATTCTGCTATTGTTGCAATAGAGGAGGCATTTGATAGTTTACTGGCTGATACTAAGAATGGTGAAAAGGAGACGCGACGTATAGAGGAAGCAATTAATGGTGACATTAACGCAGTGACTTCTGCTCTAAAAAGATACTTGAGGAAATTATCGGAACCTATTATCTGTTTTTCTATTTACGATGATTTTATTAACGTGTGCCTGGAAAACCCAGAAAATTCTACAGAGGAGAAAATATATAAGTTCAAAAATACCGTGTTAAATAAACTACCGGTCACAAACCAGAAGGCACTATTTGCTTTGTGCAAACATTTGGACCTTATTCAATCATACGCTCTGATAAATAGAATGAATTCCAAAAACCTCTCTGTTGTTTTTGCACCCACTTTGGTTTGGGATAGAACAGGTGAAAGAGAGATCACTGATATGAAATATCGAAGTGAGGTTACAGAGCTATTGTTATCTAACTTCAAGAAAATATTTTCAGATTGAATGATTAACTATATGTACACATTTATCTTAATGCCTAGCAAATGATTCACAATGGCAAATAAATTTTTTAATTTTAAATCCATACCTAGTATGACCTAAATAGATCAATAAAACGATGAAGGTTAATGTATATCCTTGATCAGTGGCTCCAGGTACATCTCAAACCTCCTATGGCCCACCCGGAGCAAATGTTCAATTACACTAAATTGCTTCTTGGAAACATCCTTATTTTTCACAAATTCTTCTTTTATATATCTTTTCCAATTAGACCTTGTTTCAACAGGCTTGGTGTATATAGCCCTAGAGCATAATCGGTATAGTTTTAATACTTCCCTCTGTAACCCTGATAATCTAGCCATATTACTCAGATTGAAAACTTCACTCACGCAAATTCTAGAAGAAGTTATCACGTGCTTTAATCATATGACAACCTTATCAACTACATTGGTTTAGATGAAGAACCGATATATTTTATTAAATTAACCCCATTCATAACTAATATTACTCCGAGTAGTAGAAAAAATGCATAAATACAGTTTATTTCAAGTCAGTGAAGTCAACTTCACCTTCTCTTTGACCATCACAAGATCCATGTGCACCACAGGTACAGCTATCCTTTAGACGCTTTCCACATGAGCATGCAGTTTCAGCGCTAGGCACAACATTTTCAATGCTTGCTTTTTCACAGTTACATTGTAAAGCTGCACGAGCCCCACATGAACAGGTAGACTTCTTAGAACACACGCACTCACTTGCTGAACAGACCATCTCTTTTGTACGTAATATAATAACTTGAATGTAAACCGACCATGCTAAGCTTATCTTTATATAGTTTTTTTGGCATGGTTTAACATCACACCAGCAGCCTGCACACAAGAAAGGAAAATAAGAATTGAAAATTTTGACCAATCATAATGCATATATTTGTAAGCATCACGTTACGCTTATATGCAAGAGGTATCAAGTTGGTAAAACATACTGCCACACCTCTCATTGGACAAGCACAACTAGAGGGAACAAACAAGATTATGTTAATTTTGTGTAGTTAGTCAAGTTTCTTAATCGCTCACCCAATAATGAATCTAAACCAGAAGTGTTATCTGTATGCTCCTCATCTCTATCCAGATTCTCATCATTTGCTCTATCCTTTGGCTTCTTCCTTAGTAAGTCCCTTTCACTCAAATTTTTAGTCTCCAGAGTATTACTGATATGTGGAACATCTATGTTTTCATTAATTTCATCAAATAAATTCTTTGCATTAGAAGGAACTTTCAGGATTATTTCACCATTCTCATCCACGTTTGCATTGTATAAAACCTCCTCAAAAAGGTAAGATATAGATCTGGAATTGCCTTGTAGACTATCTTTATTTTGTGTCGATTCATTAGATGCTGCTGCTTCTTTCTGTGCTATGAGGGAATGATATATAGTCGACACAGCTGAATTAGTATGCTTTGCAGAGTTATCCAAAAATACGTTGCGATCATCATCAGCGTTTGGTAACTTATTATATTTTTCTGGAGTAGAATCTGAATATTTACTGATCCTTCTTCTTTTGTTGTGCAACTCGATGGTTTCGAGATCAGGCAAAGAAATATCCTCTTCCGTGTTTGACTTGTTACCTAGGCGGATAGATTCAAGATTTCTAATTGATGCTCTATCTGGTACTCCCTCATCATCACCCTTTTTTAATTCTGGTATAGCAATATCACTCTCTTCTTCGTATCTCAATCTTATGCCCATAGGGGTCCTTGTTTGATCCAATTCTTTACCTTCAGAGTCTAAAATAGGAGTTTTCGGGAACCTTTGTCTATGATTATCATCACCTGTCGTAGCTTTAGGTGTTGTTTTTTGAACGGAAAGCAAAGGTATCGGGGATAATTTATCCAATGATTTGCCCTGAGATGACAGATTTGATCTTTCCATCTTTGAGCTGTAGCCAATATCAGATATGAGAACAGGAGGCTCAGGTAGTGTTGGTGATGAGTCAATAAAATTTTGTATCATGGATGACCTCCGCCTGGCACTATCCATTATTTCTGATTTCCGCGTGCTTTGCGGTGTTCTGCTTTTCTTAGGAGAAATAGATATTTGTTGATAGTTGTCCAATGATTGACGTACTGTATGTGTAATTATTGGTAAATTTTCATGGAGATTGCTAATTTTCGGTATGCTTGAGCTCTCCTCACTTGATATTGTCTGAACTTGCACCTGTTTGTTGTTGGTTGACGTTTCACCTTTCTTTGTGGACATAGGTAAAGCTTCAGAAAAAAAAGACGATCTCTGTTTCAACTGTGGAGTAGAAGATTCGATATTCAAGCGATCTGCTTCACTCATCTTCTGTTGCTCCGTGGACCAAGTCGGAGTCAGTTCTTCAACGTTACCGAATGTCTTGAGGAGAGGTTTCTTGAATTTATTTTTATCTGGGATAGTTCTATCTCCCGGGTTATCTGCCTTTTCTCTAGTCTCGATTTCTTCTTCATCCAGAAGGAGAAGGTTACCATTTGCTTTCGCGATGTTGTTTATATCATGACTGTTATGTGCTGGGGCCTCATAACTTGTTAATTCGACATTTGCAGCTTGCTCTAGAAAATACTTCCAGAAGTTTACGTTACCCCATACCTTGTTTGATGAAGCTGCATAATTTCTCAAGACAGGAAATATTTTATCATTAATTATTGCATTTGCCTTAGAAAGGTTTTTGTCGATTTCTTGAAGTACTAAGGTAACCTCTTGCTCTAATCGTTCTAACTCAAGCGTAGCAGAGTCTCCATCAACAAGCTCATCAGTTTTATGAAGAGATCCGTTTCCAATTGTAGATTTCCGCCTCGATGAAGAAGGTGCAATTGAATATCTCTTCATGATTAGACGGTCTTAATCTTTCATATAATGTTTATTATCACCTTAGCACGCGTATTTACAGTTTGGAGATTTGCAGTTTACATTTTCTCCAAAATTGAATACTCAAATTTAAAACTGTTATTAAGCTGCCTGTAAGTTCGGGAGAGTTTTTAGATTATTACTACGAATGGGTA
Source organism: Debaryomyces singareniensis (assembly GCA_031081795.1). Taxonomy (NCBI): domain Eukaryota; kingdom Fungi; phylum Ascomycota; class Pichiomycetes; order Serinales; family Debaryomycetaceae; genus Debaryomyces; species Debaryomyces singareniensis. Next base: position 58,068 of record JARYSX010000010.1, read on the forward strand.
ATATCATGTCATCATCTTTTGCACCAGAATGCACGGAGAGTAAAAAATTGTACGACGATTGTTTTAACAATTGGTATACGGAGAAATTTTTGAAGGGCAAATCTCTTGAGAACGAATGCACAGAACTTTGGGATACTTATATCACCTGTGTGAATACCGCTTTAGCTAAGCAAAAAATTAAGCCTATGGTAGATAAAGCTAGAGAAGAACATCCTTTTGAGCATGAAGAATTCGTGAAAGCTAAGGGAGAGAGTTCGGGTGAGAAGTGCTGAGCACTGATCTTTTCTTTTATGGCAGATAAGAACAAGTTTTCTGACAGTAAGGTTGTAATATTCGGTGAACTTAATGTAAATAGAACCTTCTTACTGTATATATGGGACATACAAGATAAAGTTGTAGTTTCTAAAGAAGAGAGTCCTGTATATAAAAGCTAGTCTATAGAGAAGAATAGAATATTATATCTAAATATAGTGATATTATGCTAGTGGAGGAGGTTCCGAAGAATATAGATCCTAAAAGCTCTACTATATATTTTTCTTCCTCTATCAATTTATCTGCTCGAAGATATAACTCTTTTAAAGGGAACGAAAATGCAAGTGAAGAGGAAAAAGGAGGTGGAAGAAAACAGAAGAGTAGAGCAAAGGTGAACTATAATGTTACGCATCTTATTAATGCTCAAACCCAGGTGAATGACGAGCACAAAGACTCTAGTGTACTAAAGTCATCGCAGCAGCTACAAATAGAACGACTTGTCAGTTCTAGGGTGACAGAGTTGACGAAAGAAACGACTGAAAATTCGAAAAACCTTGCGGTCTCTTTTGAATCAAAAGATAGTAAGAAGGGACGGATCGGCAATACACCATCAACAAAAAAAATTCTTTCTGCAAGAAGAACTTTAAACCTGTACTTTGAAGAAGAAAGGAACGTATTGTTTACAAATTCTATATTGAGTCTAAATTATCAGTTTGTTGATCAGATTGGCGATATAGACGGGCACAAGAACAAGCCAAAGAGAAGGATAATCAAAACAAAGCTCAAGCTATGTTGCGTTTGTGGTAATATTTCAAACTATGCTAGATGTATCGAGTGTGGCTTGTATTCATGTACTGTAAAATGTAACAAAATCCATTTAGACATGCGTTGTCGTTAAATAAGCCATAACATGTTCTATATAAAATATTTAGGTATTCATAAAATTTATAGAGTTTTTTCGTGAGCGAAAGTAGTTATAAGTAGAGGTATAATCTATAATTCTTCTGCTGTTAGATCATTTTTAATTTTAAACGCTTTGCCTCTCCAAAATATTCTATGACCACACATAGCTTTTATCCATATAGGTAAAGCTAGCAATTCTCGCATTAGCCAAACGTAGAGCCAAGTAAACAGTTTCCTCTTAAGCGGCGGCAAGGAGTGCGCTTTCAACCAAGGAACTTCATAGTTTGATTTTGCAATGTTTCTAATAAATGTATAATATTGAATATAATCTTTAATAACCCATATAGTCATATGTATCCAGAAATAGGTCCAGCAAAAGCTTTCAAGGTGAAGCACGGTGGAAAGAGCAAAAGCACCGCATAGGCCGCAAAGAATGGATTCTGTGGTAGGCTCTATTAATGTGGCAGTTAAAACCATATACTTTCTAACTCTTAGCCATCTCACTCTCCTCTCAATATAATCATTGACAGAATTGTCTGTGCCGCTTAATGGTTGTACAACGAAATCACCGCACAATGCTGTCTTACTAAAAAGATTTTCCCATAAACATATGGCTATCATATTATCTTCCGCTATGTAGCGTGCAAATAACTTAATGCCATTTCCAGGTCCTAATGATGAGTATTTTTGAGAATCTTTTATTGTGGATTGTGAGCTGAAAAACTTGGAGCCCCCAGACTCAATCTTTGCAACCGCTCTATCAATATCTGACATTCTGTATATGTTTGACTTCCCATTAACACATGGAGCGAGAGCAATATTGTTCAACGAGACATAAAACTTCAGATGGGATGTTAATAGAAACATTTCATCTAATCTTGCACCCAACTTTTTCAAAAATCTACCCGACGATTTTGTAGTCGAGGCTACTGAATGACTGAATTCTTGGTCTGTGTCGGCAGAAGCAGGGTTAATGCTTAATGCTAGAGGAACATGATGTACCAACCTTATTTTTCTAGGGCTACTGTTGGGAGTTCCCATGTTTGTATTATTATTCAAAGCTTTTACAGAATGTGCAAGTGTATAAGGAGAAGCCCAGACATTTGAGTCCATAATCCACAAGATATCATACTTAGCTTTGGCGAAACCTTTGGCCAAGTTATTGACTTTAGGATTTGGCCCATAATACTCATCCGATCGAGCAGTTCTCCGGTCAAAATTTTTTGATATAAGAATCTGAGAATCAATATCGGGATACTTATCTATGAGGTCTTCTATAATTTCTAGTGATTCATCATTAGGATCATCAATACAGAACAATATCTGTATTCGGCTTTTGGGATATAATTGCTGGAATGAAGATTCCAAGCACCTAGATAGTTCTGGATCAATACCTTTAATAGGCCGCAAAATGGTAACTCCTTCTTCGACGTCTTTATCTAATCGTACATTACGATCAATTTTACTGAATGCTCTTACTATTCCAAAGAATCCGATCAATGCAACACAAATTATTACAAGGTACCAAACTAAGCAAAAATATCCCAATATTAGCCTGAAATAGCTTATGGATTTCTCATTCATATTGAAAAATGAATCTATAATAATCCAAGGGGTTCAATGCTACTATTTAGAAAGAAGAACTGAGACTCACTCCATACATGGACACTTCGCTTTGTATTATAAATGTTTAAGTGAAACTACGAATTTTCAAAATGGTATTACCGCGAGGTCAAATTTTTCAGGAACATTACAAATATCATAACGTACTAGGAACACGCATCGCAAAAGCCTTTGATTGAAAGTTTGTTCATAAGATTGAATTATTGGAGAGCATGCTTCAATATATCTCGAATTTAAATCAATCTTCAAATGGTAGAACTTTTTAATTTCTAATTTGTAATGGATTTGTTCCTTGATTATCTTTTATAGCATCCTTTAGTGAAAATAGGTTTGCACATTTAAACTTCTACATTTTGGATTAAGCCAACTTTATGCTTAAAGCTCCCCGACGTAGCATTTACACGTATCCATGCAACGTTACAACTATAGTTGTGGCAAGATATTATGAACTTATTGTGTAATCAACATATTTCCAATGGATCCATAAATTTATCTTGGTAAATTACCTGCTACAGATATATTCAGGCATAAGAAGGCTGTTTCACCATAGTAGAGTTATCCATAGAAAATCTGGAGAAGTTACAGGATTTTTCCAAGACTATCCTCACCTACTATTTCAATGCAATATTTATACCATAATATATTGATATTTAAAGGCTAATCCATTGCTAATTGATGTGATTTCATATAGCCAATCAGATATATATTAGCATATATTCCGTTCAAAAAATCAACAAATTCTTGTTGACATTCTGGATAAATGGAACTTTAAAGGTTCCACCTTATTCAGTGTTCAATTGGCTAATATATCAGCTTTGCATTAAGATTTGAATTGAAATAAAACTCTATATGGAATATAGTATAACACTTAGTAACATATATGAAAATTAACTCAATTGTAGCACCCAATCTTATTCTATTTTGATATAGTTACTGTACGGGCCCTCCACAAGTAATGCCCGAAATTTCGCAGTATACTCATTACCGGCCCCCGTTCAAGATCATCGCAAACCTCGGAACAACAAAGTTACCCCATACAATTTCGCAGTGTCTTAATATATAGTCCCACCTTTTCTTCAAATATAAAAGCTTAGAATTACTAAATTTTTAGAACAAATTTTATTTATTGCATAACTTTCATTAGTATTGCATTCTAAACTACCTGAACAATATAATGATAAAGTTGTTGAAACATTCTATAATGCCTTCAAACACTATTAGACAATTTTCCACTTCTGCTTTAAAAGGTGATTTATATAAGTTTCAAAAAGATTTGCCAAAATTACCTGTCCCAACATTAGAAGAGAGTGCTAGTAAGTACCTTAAAAGCGTAGAGCCTTTCTTGAGCAAAGAACAGTTGGCTTCTACAAAAAAAAAGGTGGACGATTTTATAAAAAGTGGGGGAATTGGCGAGAGTTTACAAAAACGTCTTGTTGAGTTCGCCAGTACCAAAGAAAATTGGTTGGCTGATTTCTGGGATGACTACGCCTATATGTCTTATAGGGATCCCGTGGTGCCTTATGTTTCCTATTTTTTTTCCCATAAGGATGTAAGAAATGAAATCGGGAAAAATCAATTGTTAAAAGCTACGTTATTGGCATACTATGCCACTGAATTTATGTTAGAGGTTCAGAATGAGACCTTGTCACCAGAGGTTATAAAGGGAAATCCATATTGTATGAATGCGTTTAGGTTTATGTTCAATAACTCTAGAGTTCCTGCTGCTGGGAGTGATATTACAAAGATGTATGATGGCTTCGACCACAGATATTTCGTTGTTCTTCTGAGAAATCGTTTCTATAAAGTCTATCATCATAACAAGGATGGAGTAATGTTAAGCAAGCCAGAAATTTTTAGACAATTAGAGCAAGTTTTGATGGACAGTCATAGTAAACCTAGAGGTGTACCTGTCGGTGCCTTAACGTCGTTGAACAGAGACGAATGGTTGAGCTCATACAATAAATTGATTAGCTCTCCAATTAATGCTGCTAGTCTTGAAACCATCTTCGCTTCCTCGTTTTTGATTTGTTTAGATGATAAATCTTCTATTACTATAGAAGAAAAATCCCGTAACTGCTGGCACGGAGATGGAAAGAACCGTTTCTATGATAAGCCATTACAATTTATTGTTACAGCGAACGGAAATTCTGGGTTTTTAGGTGAGCATTCTAGAATGGACGCAACTCCAACAGTTCAATTAAATAATACCATTCTCTCGCAGGTGTTCAAGGAGAACCCTGATCTTTTATTACAAGAAATTGAATCAGGCTCAAATTTAGAAAATACCGACTCCAAACCACAAGAATTAGAATTTGATATAAATCCTCAAGTTCGAGCAGATATAGGTGATGCCATTAAGAAGTTTGAGAGCACTATTAATTCTCACGACGAGGAAATATTTCAATATTATGGATATGGAAAGAACTTGATCAAACAATTCAAGGTTTCGCCGGATGCATATGTTCAAATGATGATGCAATTGGCCTATTATAAAATGACAGGTAAGATAAGACCAACTTACGAGTCTGCGGCAACAAGGAAGTACTTGAAGGGAAGAACCGAAACCGGAAGAACGGTTTCGAATGAGTCAGCTAAGTTTGTCAAGACTTGGTCCGACTTCAATTCTTCCACGGAAGAGAAAGTTTCAACATTCCAGGATGCTTGCAAACAACACGTCAAATATTTATCTGAGAGTGCAGATGGAAAAGGTGTAGATCGCCATTTCCTTGGATTAAAGAAAATGTTGGACTCTGGCGAAAAAGTTCCTGAAATCTTTACTGACCCTGTATTTGGTTATACTTCCTCATGGTATCTTTCTACATCTCAGATCCCATCAGAATTCTTTCAGAGTTGGGGATTTTCTCAAGTCGTAGATGATGGATTTGGTCTTGCTTATTTAGTCAATTCGGAATGGCTCCATGTTCACATCTCTTGTAAAAAGGGCAATGGCTTGAGATCTGACTTGATGAAATGGTATTTAGTTGAGGCTGCAAATGAAATGAAGGATATATTAACATCTGCATTACCTGCAAAGGCCAAACTATAGTATATTTATATTTATTTATTTAGTAAACTTGTCTATGTATTGTTCTATTTGAATCGACAAAAAGCATTTTGTGAACAAAGTTAATGTGTAATTCTAGCTTACCCTTTTCGCAATTAAATCAATTGATCCAGATACATGCCACTCCTTCCAGAATTTCCAAAATTATTTTTCTTAAAATCTTTAGTACTTTAATCGTAGTTTTTAAAATACTAACTTATAGGTTAATTGTTCTGTATAATTATTCTGTAACGTTGATTTTGATTATCATTACTGTACCAAATCCACATAGGCCAAATTTTTGCAAGAACAGCAGGTCAGAATACCTGATGATCTCCAACCTGGTGCATGAACATAAAAAACGAAGACACAGAAATAGGGCCCTTAGAACATGCAATTTCTCTGAAGGTGCCACCTAATTCGAAAATTATAAAGAAAGATATAGCTGATTTTAAAGATCATGCTTATGAAAATATATTTCAGAATCAAAAAAATGAAAACCATTTATCTGAGAGGCGGAATACGGAACCCCTAATTAGGAAAAATATGGGAAGAAGCACAAGAATTCAGGACGAAATACATAGAGGAAGCTTTTTAGTCCCTAATAAACAAGAACCGGCAGAATATAGAGAATATCAGACTGCTCATAAGATTAACAATTCGTGTTCTCCAGTAATGAATATATCTGATTTTGGTGAACTGACTGGTAGTTCTCAGAAAATCCAGAAACCTAAGCTTAACCAGTATAGTATGCCGAAGAAACCAAGCTTGCAACACATGGACTATGAATCTGAGGAATCATATAATGTGCAGGAGAGAGATATATCTATTTTGCTACCAAGAGGCAGAGGCCGAAGCTTTAATTTAAGCCATTTGGCTTCAGATGAATTTGACATAGTACACAATAAAACGGCACAGCATCACACGCCGAAGTTATCAATTTCGTCTCATTTTAATCAATTTAATCTTGAGGATGACGACTCATTCACATCCAAGACCAACCACTTAGAACATATCATCCTGGAGTTAAAAGATGTAGATTCTTCAAACGTTAATAACTATTTAATGAGAGTTTTAAGATCTTTGGATAGCTATATTCCAATTGATGATTTTTATCTCTTGTTATACAACGACAATAGGGGGCCCGTATCAACTACCCCTAAACTGTGGATCGATAATACTTTTGCTAATTATGAAGGGAAAAGAAGAAGTATGGAAGTAGTCTCATATATTCTTAATTTATTTTCTAATCCTTCACAAATAGAAGCACAGCTACCTTGGATACTGACGGATAAGAAAAAGTCATCCAATATAAACTATGATGAATTGCTACGCACCTTTCTTGCGATTAAAATATTACTCGATATCTTAATTCAAGTGCCATCAAGAAATTCAGCCCAAGATTACACAATACCCCGCCTCTCAATTTACAAAACGTATCATATTATATGCCTGAGGTTGATAACAAGTTATTGCATTATTTCTGCAGCTGAAGCTAACAAATTGATATTGGGCCAGTCCAAACTAGGAAAACTACTTAAATTAACACACCCAAATTTAATTATCAAGAGACTCGGGAGCAGAGGTGATTCAAAATACAATTACCTCGGTGTAATTTGGAATGAAAAGATTGTTGATGAAGGTGTAAAAATCCTTTGTGAGAAAAACGACCTTGCTAGCCTAGAGGAAATCTTAAAGCACGAGAGAAAGAAAGCTTACTTAAACAAACTGCAACGCAATGAATCGAAGGTGATTAACAACTTTGTCGGCAGTACACAGAGTGAGTGTAAAAACAAAGGATCTCTGCAAGTTCCTGCTGAGATTACATTGTCGCAAACTAAAGCTGCTTCTTTGCCAGTATTATCTTTCATAGAACCAGAGCTACGGTATCCAGACATGGAAGACTTTTCCTTTCTTAAACCTGACAGCGGATTTTTGAATTATGTTAAGAGGAATGGCTATAATTATTTTGCATCCTTTGATGTACCCTTCTCAATGCATGATAGGGTAGTCTCGATATTTTTAAAAGCTGATAATTCAGATAACCATGATTCCTTGAAGAGTTATTTTGTTCTGGATTTGTTAGTACCAATATCTGTAACTTTGAAGGGTTCAACGAAAGCAGATCTTAATTTATATTTAATTGTATTGACTGAAGTTTTGCCCTACCTACTTTTTGTTAAAAAGTCCACAGAAAAATCTTTCCTAAAAAATATTCGTCCCAAGTTGCTTTATTTTACTGCAAATCTAATTCAAGATTTAGAGGATCTAAACTTAACAGCAATATTCCCTACCCAAAATTGCAGGAAGTTTTTACACATTTTGAAAAGTCTAATTAACATTAATGATCTTTTAGTAACATTTCTCAAGTCGACTTCACATGCGCATGAAGTTAGGGAAGCTGTTGTATATGACATTACTACCTACTTACAAGATCCCCAAATATCTGAACATGCCAAAGTACCGGAAAACATAGTTAAAGCAAATTCAGATAATTATCGAGAAAAAATAATATTAAAAAATATCATCAGTACCTGCATCGCATATGGCTTTCGTCCATCCTCTAATAGCTCATCAAAGGATATAGAACATGATGCCGAAATCATATATTATTTTATAACAGGCCACTTGTTGGGATTTATTTCGGAAGGTGCTGCTCCCCACAACGACGCTTATAGTTCTTATGAAAATGGTGATCTAATTCTATCGCATAATGAAGCATCTAAACTTCATTCTTTACTAACTCTTATTCATACACATCTACTTCCACTTCATATAAGAAAGCGTTACCCCATTATTTTATTCAATAGCCTAGTGAGTCTGATATTGAATGATACTCTCAAGTATATATTTTCTAGAAATCAGCTGGCCTTGACCAATGAATTGGCAGAACATGAAAATGTGAGCTTTTCTCACTGGTGGGTCTTCAATTCAATATTGGAAGAATATTTAGAGCTTATGGGAGGTATAATAGGCTTACACAATATTATTAATAAATAGATTTTTTGAATATCTTAATCTTGTATTGATAATTGTCGCATTAACATTCCCAAAGTAGTATAGTTGTAACCGCGATGTAGGATATCGCATTCCTTAAGTTCATATATAAATCTTCAAAACAAAAGTTCATGTCAACTAACGTAGGCAGATGCACAAAGAGGTTATAGTAATAGGTGGTGGAATGTCAGGTATAAAAGCTGCTTTGGATTTGTACCTGGCAGGCATTACGAACACCTTAATTCTCGAGGCAAGAGATAGACTTGGTGGTAGATTATTATCAGTTAAATCTCCTAATGGATATGGAACCTATGATTTTGGAGCGCTGTGGTTCCATGATGCATTGAAAAACCCATTATTTGACAAAGCTCTTGAACTTGGCAATGCCGATTACTATTTTGATGACGGAAAGTCTGTATTTTTCTCACAAAGAAGTCAGAATGTTGAAAAATGGAAATTTGAAGCAGTTACAAACGAATTGGCTAAATATGTGGAATTGGTTTACCATGAATGCAAAAATAAGAAAGAGGTTACCTTAAGAGAAATCTGTGAAGAATATTTGGAATTGAAAAAAAAACTTTTGACTCCCCAGGAAGTGGAATATGTCTTACCAGTCATAAGAATGTATGCTGAGATGTGGCTTGGTGTTACTTGGGAAAAGTTATCGGGAAGCCAATCAATTGATTTCGATACTCACTTAGGAAGAAACGCGTTTGTCAAGTCAGGGTACTATAATGTCTTCGAAACGGAGTTGAACGAATTGCCTCTGGGATATCGACAGAACAATATTTTACTTGATAAGCATGTCTCATCCATAGATCATCGCAATAAAAACAAAATCAAGGTGACAACAAGGGATGGTGAAGTTTTCACTTGCAACTACTTGATATGTACAATACCTCTGTCATTGTTAGTACTTGATAACCCTTCAGATGAATGCTTTATAAAATGGACTCCCCCTTTACCAAAAAATCTAACCAATTCATTTATGCATGCTGGCTCATTGGGGAAAGTTATTCTAGAATTTGAAGAATGCTTTTGGCCTAAAGATGTAGATAGATTTTATGCCCTTGCTAATCACCTGCCTATTAGAAATATAGACCCATTGCCTTGGGATAATCCAGCACTATTCATCAATTATGCTGCTGTATGTGGTAAGCCTTCTTTTGTCATTCTCACCCAAGATGTTGTGAGTAAGTGGGTTGAGAGCTTAGATTCAGAGAACAAGGAAGAGAAGATCTGGGATTTATTCAAACCAATGTTGGTTCAAATATCTTCCAATCCCCATCCTCCAAAGCCCAAAACTATATTGCACACTTCTTGGAATAACGATACATATGCAAGAGGTGCTTACAGTGTACCATATTGTGGAAAAGATTTTGGTCAATGCGTATTTACTGTGGCTAATGGCCATGGAAGAATCAGATTTGCTGGTGCAGAAACCATGAATGACAGTTCAAACGGGTGTGCACATGGGGCATGGTTCTCTGGGAGGAGAGAGGCAGAGTATATCATAAATGACATTAAGCATTCTAAACAGAAGAGTAAATTTTAATAATTAATCAATAAATAATTTCTTTATATACAGGATTACGAACATTTTTTAAAAAGGTTCTTCTACAGTAGTAAGTTCATCAATGATAACTCAAAATTCAATCAAACTACTCAGCGGAAATTCCCATCCTCAACTAGCTGATCTCATATCTAAAAAATTAGGTTTAGAATTAGCAAAAGTTAAAGCATTTGAGTATACCAACAAAGAGACGGCAGTAGCAGTGGGTGAAACGGTAAGAGATGAGGATGTGTATATCATACAAACAGGGTGTGGAGAACAGAAGATTAATGACTTCTTGATGGAAGTATTACTTATGGTTAATGCGTGCAAATCTGCTAGTGCTAGAAGGATAACTGCTGTTCTTCCAAATTTTCCATATGCGAGACAAGATAAAAAGGACAAATCTAGAGCACCCATAACTGCAAAGCTAGTGGCTAATTTATTGCAAACAGCCGGATGTAATCATGTAATAACATTAGATTTACATGCATCACAAATTCAGGGGTTCTTCACTGTTCCTGTTGATAATTTGTACGCAGAGCCCTCGGTTATCAAATATATAAAGGAGAATTATAAGAGAGAAGACATTATTATTGTCTCTCCTGATGCGGGAGGCGCCAAGCGAGTAGCTTCTATTTCAGATAAGTTGGATGTGAATTTTGCATTGATACACAAAGAAAGACAGAAAGCGAATGAAGTTTCTAAGATGGTTTTAGTGGGCGATGTCCTGGAGAAGGTATCTATACTTATTGATGACATAGCTGATACATGTGGTACCTTAAGTATGGCTGCTAATTTGTTGTTGAAAAATGGTGCTAGTAAGGTTATTGCTATTGTTACGCATGGAATATTTTCATCCAACGCTGTTGAGATATTGAATAAATCCAGTATTGATAAGATTGTTTGTACCAATTCTCTACCTTTAGAAGACAAGCTAAAACTATGCAATAAGATTCAAATAATAGATATCAGCTCTACTATTGCCGAAGCAATAAGAAGGTTACATAATGGGGAGAGTGTTTCATATTTATTTAATCATGTTGTAGAGTGAAAAATTAGAAAATTTTCTCTTCTGCATCAATTATATACCATGTTATACCTTCACTTAATTTAAACATATTTTCTTTATCAGATGAGTAATTCTCTTTCGTCACTCTATATTCTGTAATGCATTTGATCTTACCTACTAACCAATCACGCTTGTCCAATAGGTGATTGAACTGTAGAGTAGGCTCTTTACCAGGTAAGTTCAATCTTAAAAAGTAATGTGGGGCACCTATGTTAAAAGCTGCCCAAGGTTGAAGAATGGTTTCGTTATCTTCAGCTTTTGTGGGAAGAAATAATACCAAATCACCTATCTGGAAATTATTTATGGTTATTTTCTCTGAGAGCTTTATAGTAGTAGCCTCAAGATCTAGAGCTCTGGACTTCGATTCCTTTGATAATTTCTTAGCAAAACCTTCCACATCATTGAAACGCTTAGTGATCGATGGTAAAAAAAAACATGGTGTTTTCGAAATAATATTTGTCTCTGACAAATTTGGATCCTCATCCTTATTCATAGATACTATAAAATTCAAAAATTTTTCAAACTTTGATGATCCATCTACTTTATTAAGCGTCATCTCAATAACTCGTAAGTATTTTTGCATAAAATTTGCTGATTTCGAACTAATGCTAGAAAATAAGATATCATTACCTTGTCCGGAGCTTAATTCTGTCTTGTTAGTATTGGCAGATGAAGGGGGATCATCCAGATCATCAAATAGAATGTTTTCTGCCAAAAAAATATTTAGATCATTTACCCATTCCATGCGTGAGTTTAATTCCTCCATAGCAGAAGTTACCGGAACAGTGGTGAGATAAGACTCCACAAACTGACCATCTGGCCGAGTGTTCGGATTATATGCTGACATGCCGGAAGAATCTTTTTTGGACTTCAAGCCCTTAACTCTTGATATTTTGTACTTCAGTAGATTTCCATTTTCTTTATCTACTTCTAGCAATAATCCCATGGCTTCTAACGTCAAGAAAAACTCCACAACATATTGATAAACTAAAATAACCACATTTCTAAAAGAAGCTAACAATAGAAAGTTCAGTTTTGTGAATTTACTCAACATATTATCCATGCGCTTCATTTCATTCAGGGTTAACTCCATGAGATTTTCATAGTCCTCGTGTGCTTCATCATTAGCTAACTTTAAACTTTGTATTTGCTGTTCCAAAGCATTTCTCTCAGATGCTGTTTCATTTTCTTTCAATGCAAGGTTTGACAAAAGATTATTACACATGCTTTTTGAATCTTCTAATTCCGTTTCTAGGCTGGAACAATGGCTTACAGAAACCTGTAGCTCCTCCTTTATTTCTGAGTTTTCTTTTGATAACTTTTCAACTTGCTCTTTTAGTTTATGGATTTGCAAATCTTTAGAATCAATATCTTTTGACAAACTTGTAAGTTCTGAAGATTTCAGATCAATGATGGCTTTTCCTCGTATATTCTCTTCATTTATTTCTGTGATTTTTTCCTTTAATTTCCTAATCTCGCTAATGTAATCATTCTCAACCCCCATTTCGCTTTTTATGCTATTACCATCTTCCTTGAGCAGCTTAATCTCTTGTGCCACTTTCTTAGGGGTAATAGCAGTCGACACATCACTTTGCTCAGTAGTTGACCCTATAAGTTTCCGGAACCCAAAATTTTCAACTTTATTGAGAAAATTCGCCTTCGAATTTTCCGTGGGCCAGGTAGCTTGATCCTTAAATTGTTGCTGGTATAAAAGATTCTCTAGTTTACGTATTCTGGCTTTCAAGCTAGATACAAGTTGATCGTCATAATGTGATTCAAAGCTAGATGATATCCCACCCTTATTTAGGCGCCCCGGGAACTCCTTCAAACCCTTTGAATTATTTGCCTCCAAAATGATTTTACTTTCAGGTAATTCTGATGCATCGGAAGTTGATAAAAAGCTCACTGCCTTAGTTACATTTTTTAGAATATTAGTTGATTTAATAAGATCTTGGTAATTCTCATTTAACTGATTCGATGCATTTTCAGAGTTCATTATCAATGAATGATTGGCTTGAACGAATTTGATATAATTGTTTATGTCTTTACGTTCAATAGTGGCATCTTTTAGTATTTTAAAGGCACCTTGGTCGTCTTTGAACGAGCCATTAGTAAGGGCAATATCAATGGATGGAAGGTTAGATCTTAACGATGATTTATCCACCTTATTCAATTTAGATAGAACGTCACCAAATTTTTTTAACCAAATAGAGCGCAGAAGTCCCTCTCTAGATATTAAGTGTACAAGTTGCTCTGAAACATTTTTAACCACCCCTTTACTATAAAAGTCATACCATTCGTATTGCCTTCGTTTCTCAATCATTACAAATCCAAATATAGTTGGTATGTCAATAGCCAATGATAAATGTTGTTGTTGATAATTTATATTGTTTAAGAGAGAGCTAAGATCAGCAGAGCTTTGAATTCCTTTCAGCATCCCAGATGCCCTAATATCATCACGGAACTGAACCATTTTCATTTGTATGGAAGCAACTTTCTGAAAAACTTGGGCACTACTGACTGACAAATGATGGTGGAAGTTTTTAACTGTTGTTAAAAAATCTTCTATATGTTGAGCCTTCTGAAACATCTCACCGACACCTTTGGCGTGGTCCGAATACATTGAAATACTATCAGCATTATGTTCATTTTTTATCATTTTGATATCATGCTGAATCTTTTGGCGGATTCTTGAAATTTCTTCCAACTTAGCAGAATGTGATTGTTTCCCCCTAAACCTAGAGATAGATTCATCTCTTAGACTACGTATAGTTTCATCCAAATCCTCCATGCATCTGTTTGTTTCGATAATAAATTTCTCTATTTCTTGACTTTTAGACTCAAGATTTGGCAAATTATTCCCTATAAAATTATCACTTCGTTCCAAATCTTCGACATTTAAAAAGTCAACTAGCTTTAATGGCTTTTGAGGGTAATTTAGTAAAACAAATGGGGGTAATTTATACAACTGCTCATATGCCAGTTTCCAAGTCTTATGAACTGTTCGTCTTATCAAGGTATTGATTTGGTTTTGAAATGAGATAAGGCCCTTTTTTATGGAATTGAAGAAATTTATACCAAACTGAAACATGATACTCAAACACATAAAAATTGCATTTATCATTCCAATATATTCTTGTATGGTACGCTCTGCCCTTTCTATTTTCTCCAAGCACTCTTTCGACCACAACTCAGTAGACCGCAAATTGATTTCCTTGTCTATCCTCCTCGATATTCCATCCCCATTATGTGGATTCAACAACGGGTCTTCAATTTTATGAATTTCATTCGATGATTTGAGATAATCATTTAAAATTGCAGTTCCAGACTCAGCAAAAAGGCGCTTATCGAATATGTATATCTCCTTCAATTCATCTATTATATTAAAGTTTACCTTCATCCCGAAGGAAGTTAGCAAAAATAAATCAGAAAGATCAATGCCACTATCCCCCAAATAATATTTGAGGAGATATTCTTTGAAGTCTTTCAAAGAACTAAACGGTACTGGCTTAGGAATATTCAAGGATATTCCATTATGTGCATTATATACCACCAAGGATGGCTTGCTACTATCAGATGACATAATTAGTATTTTATACTGTCTACCTAATGTCTGAGATAATCAAACTAGTATCATATAAGAAATATTTGATGACTCTGGTTTCACTTGATTAAAACTAGAGGGCAAAAAGGAAGCAGCTTTATCGTTTTGGCTGTGTACTGCATATACACCATACGAACTACTACTCTAGTTTTCATATTATAAAGAAGGCAAACTAATTGTAGCATCGGAGTTATTGCTCTTCTTTCAGATGCCCTACTTTAAATAGTAGAACATGGATACAAACCATTTTTTAAGAAGTGAACGTAGGCAAGCACATTATAGCGATAACTAAATTCATCGTACCTGCATATAATAATGAAGATTCAAAATCATCAAGGATGCTAAGGTTTGTGAAAACAAGTTAATTTAAAGAATGCTTGATAATAATTCATTGGAGGTTATTTCAAGATTTAAACTGCGTATACTTTCCGATAAGTTGAACCAGAATGAAGTGACTCTTGGAAGGTCAAATAGAGGAAACAAGGCACACCTTAACTCTGAGGATGAAGAATCAATTAAAACGCAGGTTGTAGATTATAATGGTTCGGCAAGACTTGTTTTGACAAATAAAAGCATAGAAAAATTTTCGAAAACTAATAAGCGGAAATGGGACCTTGAATTTGGGATCAGTGAATCAAATTTTGATGGAGGGCTGGACAGCGATGTTAAATCTGAAGATGAAGATGAAGATGAAGGTGAAGATGAAGATGAAGATGAACACAGAAATCCAATGAAAAAGATAAAATTGGTTGACATCTTGTCACCACTAATACATCCTTCAGAGTTGGTATCGCATCCTGCAATTAAAAAGACTTACGAGCTGCAAGTTTATAGTAAGCTTGCAAGCGAAATCATAGATACTATCGAAATAGAACAAAACAACCTTAACTGGTTAGAGAAGCTATTGAATGTTTTGAGCGAAGAGGATTGGGTTAATTTACTAGATGATAAAATTGGGTTACCAAAATATGATCATGGCTTAAATGAAGATGGGGCAGAGACTGCTGCTAGCAATACAAATGGACATGTGGTGGCCGAAGTATCAACCACTGTGAAGAAAGAACTGGCTGAAAATGACAAAGAAGAAAACTCTAATAAACGAATAACCAGAACTTTGTCGCATGCCAATGGAGATGGGGATGGCGCCACAGTTCCTGACCCGTTTTTTGCACTACCAGAAGCATTGAAGAAGTACGAAAAGCATGAGCGTATTGCCACTGAAGAATCAGGCGATGAATTGCAAAATATTAAGGAAGACTTGATTAATTATTTGCAGGTCAGTTTACAAAGACAGCAAGAGTATATTAAGAATTTGACTGAAATCAGGTTAGGCATAGTGAGAGCAGACAGACTCAAACAGGAGCTTTTTAAATGGGGCAAGGAAATGTACGATAAGAAAAGTGGCTAGTATATTGAATCAGCTTCCACTGATCTATTCACACAATTTTCTAGATAGTTCATCAATTCCTGTTAAAACTTCTTGCGATAAACATAGTAATTCAATAAACTTGCAGTATATTTTAGAGTCACTATTTGCCAAATTGTAGTTCATGACTTTTTCCACAGACAAATTTCTATCATACTAAGGTTATAGGCTACAAACAGCTATTTCTTCGAACTCTTATGATTACGTAATTGTCGCGTAATCATCTGGACAAAACGCGTTCAACATGGTTAATATGGTTTTCTCTACTACATACTCTTTAATTAATAGAAAATAAAATTTAATAATGCTTGAAGGAAAGTTTGATGAAGCTGCTCTTTTGAAGAAGATTGTTGATGCTATAAAAGATTGCGTTAAATTATGTAATTTCAACTGTACTGAACACGGTGTTACTGTCCAAGCAGTTGATGATTCTAGAGTTTTACTAGTTTCACTTTTAGTTGGACAGAGTGCTTTCAGCGAATATAGATGTGACAGAGACATTACATTGGGGATTGATTTGGACTCTTTTTCTAAGATTATAAAATGTGGTAACAACGAAGACTATTTAACACTTTTAGCAGAAGATAGTCCTGATAGCGTCATGACTATTTTTGAAGATAAGAAAAAAGAAAGAATCAGTGAATACTCGTTAAAGTTAATGGATATTGATTCTGAATTTTTGAAGATTGAAGACATGGATTACGATGCTGTCATTAATATGCCTTCAGGCGAATTTTCAAAAATCGTCCGTGATTTAAAAAATTTGAGTGAATCCTTAAATATCATAGTTACTAAAGACGCAGTTAAGTTCACTGCAGAAGGAGAGAGTGGTAGTGGCTCTGTGGTATTGAAACCGTACACTGATATGGATCATCCAGAAGAAAGTATTAATGTTAATTTGGAAAACCCTGTTGATTTGACCTTTGGTTTAAAATACTTGAATGACATAATCAAGGCTACTAGTTTGTCAGGTACAATTACTATCAAGTTAGCGGACAAAACTCCAGCCTTATTTGAATACAAATTAGATGCTGGTGGCTATTTGAGATTCTATCTCGCGCCTAAGTTCGATGAAGATGATTAATAAATTATGTACATTAATATAATTCTACAAAGTCATCATGTGTTATATAATATTTGTATTCGTAACTTTCAGTCCTGTGTTCTTTATTGGAGGGAGGAATGAGCCCCTCATGCATGATTTTTCTGTTATAGGTAAAATCAATCTGAACGCATCATCTGTGTTCATATAGTACTTGTAAAGTCGCTTCACCCTACAAAAGCCCAACGATTCATAAAGCTTAAGAGCAGGTACATTCTTCACTTCTGTCTCTAACGTTACCTCATCTACCTGATCGAGTTTCACCATTTGGCGTATACTCAACTCAATTAACGTCGTTGCAATTTTCTTTCCTCTAAACTTAGGATCAACAACCAACATCCCAATATAGCCTCTTTTACGGACATCACGATGGTAGTCTACCTTGGATATGATTATACCTATTATTTCTTCAGAATCTTCAGTCTCTTTCACCGTGTAACAATATTTTGTAGGAGCATTCAAAAAGTACCAGTAAACATATATTGAGTACGGTTCCAGTAAATGTTCAGAAATTATGTTACACATATTATTGAATTCCTTCCCAGACTGCAAATCCAAATCGGAATATATCAAACCATTCACAACTTGGATAACTGCCATCGCTCTTTGTGCACTAAATCTGATACGATTAAAATGGGTGAAGTATACTACGCAATGCCTAACCTACTGCTTTTCAGGTCAAGTGTCATGTCACGTGAAATCGGTGTCGCTGGTTTAAAGAGATGCTTTCAGAACTGCTTTCAAAGGTGTTTTTTTTCAGATGGTGGTTACCTCTCAAAATGGCCCGATTGTACTATTTTTTCAACGGAAATGTCTCACTGTTTTCCACACTTTCTGGGTACATGCACTTATCTGCAGATAGAGAAGCTTTTTGTTATAGGCTATCTTGAGTTACTGAATCATGATCTCTGCACGTGACTCGCTTTGTCAAAGTCCGTAGTCATACGTTATAACATCACGTTGTGCTCTCCTCATAATGTCCCGGGGACCTACGGAAATTATATGCCTGTTTATCCTTATGTTGCCGACAATACAGCCCTACGCAACTTAGCAAAATTACATTTCTTATATACCTTAGTGAAAACTCATGATGTAAATTTACTCTAACCACCACCATACAGTATAGTTTGCATGTACATTAGAAATTGTAATTTCCTATTGTAGGATTTCTATGTGACGTTATTTTAGCATTAAAAAAAATCTGGTGCACAGTCTTCCGGAGACCCATTTTTACTAGTAGTTGCTTCGGACTTTTTTGCGTAGTTGGACGATCGAGTAAGGATTGCGAATGCTCGAAGTAAATGTGAAAAAGTATTTAAGGAGGTTATATTCCATATTATAGTGGTTAATCAAGAATTGATATAAGCAATTATAACAGTTATAATAAAACAATAATGTCAGTATTAGATGTATTAAAAACCAAGTCAGGTGTTATCTACGGTGATGATGTCCGTAACTTATTCTTGTATGCTCAAGAACACAAATTTGCAATTCCAGCTATTAATGTGACTTCATCATCAACAGCAGTAGCTGCTTTGGAAGCTGCAAGGGACAATAAGTCTCCAATTATTTTACAAACTTCCAATGGTGGTGCTGCATACTTTGCTGGTAAAGGTGTGGGTAATAAAAACCAGGAAGCCTCAATTGCAGGTGCCATTGCAGCTGCTCACTACATTAGATCAATTGCACCAACTTACGGTATTCCAGTTGTTTTACACAGTGATCACTGTGCTAAAAAGTTGTTGCCATGGTTCGATGGTATGTTGAAGGCAGATGAGGAAAATTTCGAGAAGTTTGGTGAACCATTATTCTCTTCTCATATGTTAGATTTATCCGAGGAGACCGATGATGAAAACATTGCTACATGTGTTAAGTATTTCGAAAGAATGAGTAAGATGGACCAATGGTTAGAAATGGAAATCGGTATCACTGGTGGTGAAGAAGATGGTGTTAATAACGAGCACGTTGAAAAGGATTCTTTGTACACCCAGCCAGAAACTGTTTTCGCTGTTTACAAGGCCTTGAGTCCAATATCTCCAAACTTCTCCATTGCTGCCGCATTTGGTAACGTTCACGGTGTCTACAAGCCAGGTAATGTTCAATTGAAACCATCCATTTTGGGTGAACACCAAAAGTACGCTAAGGCTCAGATCTCTTCCAAGAATGATAAGCCACTTTTCTTGGTTTTCCACGGAGGTTCTGGTTCTTCTCAAGAAGAATTTGACACCGGTATTTTAAACGGTGTTGTCAAGGTTAACTTAGATACCGATTGTCAATATGCTTACTTAACTGGTATTCGTGATTACGTCCTCAACAAGAAAGACTACATAATGTCACCAGTTGGTAACCCAGATGGTGAAGATAAGCCAAACAAGAAGTACTTTGACCCAAGAGTATGGGTTAGAGAAGGTGAGAAGACCATGAGTGCTCGTGTCACTGAAGCCTTGGAGATCTTCCACACCAAGGGCCAAGTTTAAATTTTACATATTTTACATAAATGATTAAATGTATTGATGCAGATGTATATATATGCAGCCACTGCTTCTAAACTGAATAATTACACTTTTATTGGTTCACTTCTACTTTCCGTTGACTTTGCTTACTTCTTCCAATTTATTGCGTATCTTGATATAATCGCCCATATCTTCGTAAGGGGTAGCTCCCTTCTCTTGGAAATTACTACCCACAATTAAATTAGCTTTTACGTATTTTGTAACGCATCTATCTAAACAACACTGTTCACCAGTATTCAACTCCCCTTCACCATATCTATCAGGAATGCATTTTTTCTGACAAGTTTCTATCACCTTGTTGAATGTAGCCGAAACTGCATTAAATTGCATTTCAGCTATCTTTATCTTTTCGGGATCAACATCAGCATATGAATACTGAGATGAGTTTCCAATAAAATATGACATATTGCTTTAGTCCTTCAATATTTCTATTAAGTTATTTCAGATGCGAAAAAAAAAATTCAACTGTTCAGTTTATAGACAGTACTATACTCTACGGGGAAGTTATTACGAAATGCATATTCTATTAACAAATGATGACGGACCTCTAGATGATAAAACTTCACCGTATATTAAGTATCTTATCGATGAGATTATTCAAAGTACTGACTGGGAGCTCTCGATTGTTGTCCCATCCCAGCAGAGGTCTTGGATTGGAAAGGCACATTTTGCCGGTAAAACATTGTCTTCATCTTTCATATATACCAAAATCAGTACTGATACAGAAAATAAAGAAGTTAACAGTTTGGAGGGTCCTTTTTTCACTCCTGAGGAGAGATTTACTAATAATGAGGAATATCAGGAGTGGACATTGGTTGATAGCACCCCAGCTGCATGCGCAGATCTAGGTTTGCATCATATATACAAGGATAGGAAAGAATCACAAATTGACTTGGTAGTTAGTGGCCCTAACTTTGGCAAGAACTCCTCTAATTTGTATATTTTAACCAGCGGTACAGTTGGGGCAGCAATGGAAGCTGTGACGCATAACATTAAGGCAATTGCGCTCTCATATGCTTTCCTGGATTTAAATCATGACTATAAGATCTTAAAAGAAGCTGCTAAGATATCTGTGAAGCTAATCTCTAAATTATACAATTTGTTACAAAAACTGGATGATATAGACTTGTTTTCTGTCAATGTTCCCCTATTGGAGTCTTTAAATCATAAGACTTCCAAGGTTAGATTTGCCCCAATTTTGAAAAATACGTGGGAATCCATCTACCAAAAGAGTGATATACCAAACAGCAAAGGACAGGATCAGTACGTCTGGGCACCCGATTTCAAGTACGTTTATAAACATGGTTTAAGCGACCTTGCTCATTCTGATAGTAGAGTACTCCTTGAAGAAGGAATTAGTGTTACTCCATTGAAGGCATCTTTTAATGTTACAGAACCCTTAATTGGGGAGCTTTCGTTGAACCTGAGTGACGACGAGGGGGATTCAGATGATTCCAAACATTTTCTTGTTACTTTCCCTGAAGAGTCATACATTTTTAAGCCAATATGTGATTCACTTGTAAAATATTTTCCAACTTGTAAAATCACTGATGATATTAACATTCTAAATGAGCTTGTACTGAATCCATTAATGAAGGTATTCCATTTTGGTGAATATGAGGATATTAACATTGAAATTTTGTCAACCCATCCTGAGCAGTATTCTATTTGCTCTTATATTTACAGAAAGGCGTTGATTAGAAAACATTACTTGGCAAATACAATTCGCTATTACGTTGCGAAACATCCAGACCTGATATTAAAAACTTCATTTCCTGAGTCTTACCAAATTGAAGTAGATTATGCCGAATTCTTAGATGACGCCTTAGATGAAAACGTTGAATTAAGGTATGAGGTAGAAAATGGGGATAAAACGTGGATTTTAAAGCCTAGCATGTCAGAAAAGGGCCAGGGAATAAGGTTGTTTAAAACTATTGAGCAATTACAGAATATATTTGACATGTTTGAAGAGGATGTTTGTAGCGAGAACGAAGATGAAGATGAAGATGAAGCCCCTGAAAACTCTAATATCATTACCTCACAGCTTCGTCATTTTGTTATTCAAGAATACATTGAATCTCCACTTCTTCTTTCTAACTACGATAATAAGAAATTTCATTTACGTACATACGTGCTATGTGTGGGAAATTTGAAAGTTTTCGTGTACAAGAATCTCTTGACCCTATTTTCTGATACTACCTACTCTGCTCCCGTTAATGAATGTGAAATTATTCCAATGAAGGGACATCTAACAAACACATGCTTACAAGAAGGTAAGGATCCAATGGTGGTTCCATTCTGGGAGTTGGAAGATTCTAAACTAGATGAAAAGAAGAAAAATACAGTTTTTAATGCTTTATGCAACATTACAGGGGATCTTTTTGAGGCTGCACGAACAGTTGATAGTATTAATTTTCAACCTATGTCTAATTCATTGGAAGTTTATGGCCTTGATTTCTTGGTAAATTCAGATTACTCAGTTTCTTTGTTAGAGGTAAATGCTTACCCAGATTTCAAGCAAACTGGAACTGCTTTAAAGGATATTATATACAAGTTATTTGATGATGTAGTTTCCATTGGAGTTAGGTTGCTCATGTGTCACAAAACTGACATGGCGACCTCTGATACAATGCAATTAGTCTACAATTGGGATGATAAACGTCTGTAGAGCTTTGCAACTTGTGCTACGTACTTACTATGGTCGTGTATCATTTTCAATAAATTTTTCATTTTGTGTAAGTCATTTCTCGACGACAACGAATCGTAAAACAACCATCAGTTTCTAAGTGATATAGCCGAAAAATTAACTTGCTAGAATATATTGGTTATTGAAAGAAATCGGTTAATATTGTATCTTTTAGAAGCAGGCTTTATATCGTAAAGAGAGAGATTCAAAGACATTCAGTATTTCCGAAACATGTCTACATCACGAAAATCATACAAGAACCATCTGAAGAGGTTCAATAATGGCACCAATATATCAAATAATAATTCTTCAAGCGAATTAAATAATTTGTCAGAGATGTTCCCGGACTGGGAAGTTGATGATTTGGCTGCTTTATTATCTGAACATAATAATCTTGTCGAGATTGTTATCGATCTTATTGTCAACAATAAAGTTTCTAAGTGGGAATCACCAAAGAAGGACAAGCCAAAAAAGAAGGAAAGAGAAATAGAAGACCATATTCCCGCATTACCTCAAGATGGACAATCAAATAATGTTTCTAATGAATTTGTACATAAAGGCAAGGGCAGAGAAAATTTTCATAGCAAATCCAAATATCAAGCTACCAAGACACATCCTGCTCATAAAAAGCCTTACCAAAGAACTCATACGAAGGAAAATGCATCCACTAATAGTACATTTACTACTTCTAATTCTGGACCAGTGACTCCTATGGAATCTGTTGCTGCTGCTCAAGCTCAAGTGAACTCCTGGGCTGCAACATTGTCATCTGATAAAGCAAAACCTTTAACTAAGATAGATCATGAGATTAAGATAGAAGAGAAAAAGCCAAGTGTTGTCCTGGAGCCCGAATTAACACAAGAAGTAAATGAGATCCAAGAAGAGCCCGAACAAAGTGAAGTAATACCTCCAACCAAGACAGCACCTTCCAAGGACGCTCTTGTATCTCAATCCAAGACAGGTTCATGGGCTTCTGCAATAACACCTAAGCCTAAAAATAAGTCCAGATCTAAATCGCAGCCGAAGGCATCGGTCGCTCAATCAGGTGAATTGGATCAAGAACCTGTACAAGAAAATGTTGTTCTCGTATCCGAAATTGTATCCGAAGAAATAATGAACCCGATCCCAGCAGCTGAAGTTACTGAAACGAAGTCTCTGGTCGTATTACCAACATCTTCTCGTGAGATTGATAATGTTGGCGTCTCTTTTGGATCATTATCATTGGCTGAGGAAGAATCTGATATTCAAAAGGTAGAAATTGAAAAGGCTCCTCAAACAATTCCAGATGTTCCAGTGGTTCAAAGAACACAAGAACAAGCTCAGCAACCATCAGCTGAACAACAGGGTTATGCATTGAACAACCAAGGTTCTTACAACCAACAATACTACCAACAGCCTCAGCAATACAATCAGAACAAGCAACCACAGTACGATTACTACAATCAGTTTCAGCAATCACAGCAGTTCCCGCAACAAACTAACAATCAAGCCATACCTGGTGTTCAATACGGTGTTTACCCAGGCATTGATTATTCTGCTTACAACCAACAGGTATTGGCTGCTGTAAATGGCGTAGGTTCACCAGCAGCAGCTCCAGCAAATATTTCTAATTATGGTCAATATGGTCAAGTTGCATCTCAACCTTCAACCAGTGGCAATGGTGCTGATTCAAGTGTGACCAACAAATCACCTTCGAACAACGAGCTCAACACAGCTAATTTACAACAACAGCAACAAGTTCCTGCTCCTTATGGACACCCTTACTATAGTTACTACTATAATACACCTTTCTATGGAAATACCTCTGGCATATCTCAAACTGGATTCGGTCCCAACGTTACCTCTAATTCAGCTGGCAATGGCGGGCCTAATGGAGAGACAAGCCCAATAAATAGTCATGTTGCAGGTGCTTATGGGAATATGGTTAACAATACAGGTCATTACTATGGTCAACCTAACCAATATTCTGCTAGGTTTCCAGGTTACGCACAATATCCTCTGTCTAACCAAGCACTGCAGTTACCTCAATCTAGTGCTGCTCATGCGCAGTCTGTACAAGGAGGTGCAACTGAAAATGCTGATTCTGCGCAATCTACACAATCTACAAGCCATCCACAAATGCCCCAGGCAGGACAACCTCTGCAGCCTATAATGCCCCAGTATGGTGCTTATCAACAGTATCCACAATATGGTGCTTACCAAGATAACAACCAATATCGCGGATGGTACTAATTGTTGTGAATTGTGTATAACCTTGAAAAAGTTCTGATGTTATGTTACTTATATATTGATATGTTGCAAAATGTATTAGCACCTTTTGTGTCATGTTTGTAGAGTTTTTCTTGAATTTAGAAATCGAAGACTTTCGCATTTACCCACATATCTGAGCAGAAAAGGCTTTTTAGGTCACTTGCACTACGAGCATCAGCTCAATATACACATCTAAGTGCACGTGAAACAACATCCCCATTCTAAGTAAATTCCCGCACTAAGGAATATTAAGTAATCTCATACATTTCGGATGATTCCAGCGCGTAAATTTCAGTACTAAATAAATTCAGTACAGCAAATAAAATGTTAATAAAAGCGGAATGCCCCTTACAAAAATCTAGCAATTTGTATCTATTTTTTGCTCCTTTTTTTAATTAAGCTTATTTTAAGGTTCAAAATTATACAAATTATTGTTATAATATTTTAAGGTATGTCATTTTGTGATTTTGCAATTTCAGTACGCGCTATGGCTATTCAAAGAATTTCCTAAAATACAAAAGTACGCTGTCAGTTCAAAGTGCTATTTAATGCTTTAGGCATATGAAAAGACAAGATATCGAAATATCTCTCAGGAGCTTTTCAGTGCCATAAAGGTTTGTCTGAAAGGCCCAAATATCATGTAATTTCGTATTGGCACGCCACTCCCTCAGAATAAATGGACGATAAAGAATTGGGCATGCACTACTTTGGTTCCAAAGTAAACAAATCTCGCGTTGTTGTTAAGTATAAGTAGGAGGCTATAGCGTTTTTGAGAGAGGCATTGTGTTGTATCAATTAACTAACAAACAAGAATATGGCACCAACAGAAAGAAAAAGAACTTCTAGAAAGAAGAAGGACCCAGATGCACCAAAGAGATCTTTGTCTGCTTATATGTTCTTTGCTAACGAGAACAGAGACATTGTGCGTGCTGAAAACCCAGGTATATCCTTTGGACAAGTAGGTAAATTATTAGGTGATAAATGGAAGGCTTTAACGCCTGAAGAGAAGACGCCTTATGAAAGCAAGGCTGAAACTGACAAAAAGAGATACGAGAAGGAAAAGGCGGAGTATGCTAAGAAGAATGCTGCTTAGATGCTTATAGGTTGTCTATAAGATTTTATTCGGTGACTCGATGTACTCAATTATGTATATTTTGTCGGCCTTAATTATATAAAAAGCAAACTGGTGTTTAGCTACACTACTTCTATGTACTATATCTTTTAAGGTTACTTTCTTCTATGTGTTAATAAATTTCGTTGAATATTTCTGGTGTATGTACGACTTCGTCTTTATATGTGAACTTCGTTCCCCAAGTTTTGTAGCCCAAAATGCAATTACCTCCAGAATCATCCGTTGGCGATCCCAAATCGTTTGGCTATTCGACTGCCCGTGAAAGATGGCCTATCATTATCGAAGATGGGATCCTTGACATACAACAGCAGAGTCAAAAGACCTCGGCTAACTTTGAATCGGGAATGCAAATCGTACAAAGGCTCAAAGATCTTCTTCATGCAATTCATTCTAATAAAGTGGTTGAACCTGCTACAGCTGATGAAATAAGCTTGAATCACACTCTTGCTAAGTACAACAAGGAATTGGAAAGAGTTCGTGAAAAGGGAGAAGTTACATGGTTAAACGGGCCATGGCTCTTCTTGGAATGCTACCTATATCAAAAAATAAACATTTTTTTTATAACTTCTCCAGACCCTTTTTGGCATGAGTATGATATTTTTAACAACCTCAAAAATGCCACATTTCAGAAATCCGAAAAGGGGGTGGTTGAACTTTGTAAGAGGTACGAACATCTCATCAGTGATGTTTCCTCGAAGACTGACAATGAAACATTGAGGCTATTATTCCACGAATTTGCCGACATCTCTTTGTGGGGTAATGCTGTAGATTTATCTTTGCTTGCAGGCTCAGTGACGCTTGATGACATCCAGTCCGTTCAAGGAGAAGAGGTGAGAAAGCAGAACGAAAAGAAAGTTTTAGTTAAAGATTTAGACATTGCCTGGGAACATTTGAGAAATTCTAAGAAGGAAAGAGCTGATATTGTTCTTGACAATTCTGGGTTCGAACTATTTGTAGATCTTGTTTTTGCCTTATTTCTTCTTGACTCGGGGATTGTTAAACAAGTTGTGCTTCATGCAAAGTCAATTCCATGGTTCGTGAGTGACGTTATCCCAAAGGACTTTAAAATTTTACTAGATGAGTTAGTTTCTCCTCTGTTCTTCAAGATCAGCCAAAAATCAAGCACCGATTCTGCCGCATTGAATGCTATTCACGCTCGATTGGTTAATTTTAATAAAGAGGGGCAAATCAAAATAAAAACTCATCCTTACTGGACTACATATGACAGCTTTCCATCAATAATCAAGGAGGATTCACTTTATGGTGACCTTTTGAAATCAGATTTGATTATCTTTAAAGGTGATTTAAATTATCGTAAGCTTACCCTGGACCTTCATTGGAAAAAAACTACCCCATTTACTACAGCCATCTTAGACCTTGCGGACTCTAAACTTCCGATATTAGCGCTAAGGACTTGTAAAGCAGATGTTGTGGTCGGTTTAGAGGAAGGAGTTGATGAAAAGGTTAGTGCAGAATATACAACGACTGGTAAGGATGGTCACTTCTGGCCAGCCTCCGGAAAATGGGCTGTCATATCATTCTCTAAGGGTTACAAGCAATAATTATAGTGAGTTTATATTTGATATACTATAAATACTATACTTATCTATATATCTCCCGCCTTTTTGGCGTTACATGCTACAATCTTGAATTTTTCGACGTTGATTTCATTATCGTTTAAACCATCCCCAGCTCGCATATCAGTAACATCGGTGAGTTTAATGAGCACATTTTTTATAATAAAAGTCCATACATCATCGCAAAATCTATATGTATGAAGGTCCCCTTTGAATGTTAATTTTGATTTTGCAATTCCCAGGTCTGCTTTGAGCAAATCAGAAATAGCCCTATCAAAGTTATGCAATATCCTGTTTGCTAGTTGTGGCTGAATTTTACCCTCTGTTATCAAAACATCTAATGAATCCGCCAACGTAGCTCCAATTGTAGCTTTCCTATAAAACTCATAGTAAGATACTGCACTCATGATAATAGAATACTATGTGAACTTGGTTTAGAATTACTAAATAATTTGTTCACTGAGTGCTCTTCCTGCATACATGGGCTTACATCTATCTAAGAGCATTTAAACGTATTTAGATAGTTCAATATGGAGCAAGACAATAGAACCATCTCTCAAAGGCTTAAAGACGCCATTCGAAGCTTCGATGCATTGTGTGAAACGCCTATTATCCTACCGGGAGTAGATAATGCCTTAAAGCGCCAGAAGGAAATTTACGAATGCATAAAAGAATTCACTCTACTAAAAATTCTTACTAAAAGGCTAGGTATATTTAGTGATAATGAAGCTTTAGATGAAATTAATGTGAAATATATCCCGTTCTTCTCTCTCGATTATTACTTGGGGACTCTTTTTGGTATGTACTTATATGACACAAAAGATTCACTTCCTGAAGAACAACTACTGGATCCTCTGGAATTTAAAGAGAAAAATGTCAAGATTTCAAAAGATTATATGCTAAGCTTTTTGAATGCACTCAACTCGCTTGATGTCTTCTTGAGTAAAGATCAAAGTAATTTGCTCGAGCGAATTGCAGATGCAGAGGAGCCAAGTTATGAAATCTTTAATATTGGCATGAGTGCAGCAGAACAAAGGGCTTCAAAAATAGAAAACTACAAACTTGAAAAAGCTATCCAATCTAGGTTGGAACTGCTTAATCAAGCAAATATGTCTAGGAGTTCAAGTAGTATTTTGTTCGATGATGAGTTAATGCGTTCAATATATATAGATGAGTTGAAATTACTCACTATAAAGGCATTCAATTCCTTAAGCCTGATCTTTATGGAGCTTGAAGTCTTGAAGAAAAGGATTCCAATGTTGAAGAATAAAGATACTGAGATGAAAGAAGCTAAGAAGAAGAACAAAATGGGGTACAGTCTAAAGGTAGAGTATGCTCCTTATAGTGGTAATACAAAACCAAGTGATGTACTCTCAAAACAAGGTAAAATTTTGAGGCCGTTCACAATCCTTCCATCCAGAATTGAAATGAGAGATAAAGTTTTTGGGACAGGACAAGTTCTACCTTCTATGACCGTTGAGGAGTATTTGGATTATGAATTGGCACATGGAAAGATGCTTAAACCAGAAGTAAAAAATGAAAATGAAAGCGATTCAGAAGATAATTCAGATGATGAGCTTGAGAAACGTTTATGGGATGATTGGAAAGACGAAAATCCGAAAGGCAGTGGAAACATGAAAGGTAATCTAGGATAATTAATTTAAATTATGTACTTCAGCATTCAGGAAAGATCTACTTCTAGGCCCTTGAGCCATTCAGAATACTCTAATAATAGACTATCTAATGTCAATATTGATAATGTACCTTTTTCTTGTGATTTTACAAGCCATCTATCTTCTTTGCTTTCAAATGTTTTCAAGCAATTCAACATTATCATGTATAACTCCAAAATTTTGAGCTTGTACAGTTTGAGATCCTCAACTGTATTTTCCCTATCGTTCAAAAGGTCGGTTTTCTCCAGCTTAAATCTAGTAATGAAAATATACAAAGCTTCAATAGCGCGTCTTTTGTCCGCTAGTTGATCCGATGTTAAAGCTCGAGAAGTACCGAAAAGCCTCCAAGAATAAATATATTGGTATATTCTCAAAGATTCAGAAAGCGTAAGCTCAGAGTTTGCGATTTCTAGTAAAATTGAATCAATCAAAGTATAGTTTCTCATATATATTTGATTATCATTCGGTGCGAATAAAACCTTTAATTCCCCATTTTGAATCAAGTTTCTCAACAACCTTCGAAACAAGCTTTGCATGTTAACTTCTTCAGTATGTTTATATTGTTCCAAGTCTATCAAACTTCTGTAAATTAGTTCGTACTTAGACAACTCTAGAGATATATCGAAAAGATTGGAATTATATTCGATCAAATCACCTATTAGCTTTTCTCCTACCAATCCGTTTTTCTTCAAAGACTCGATAGCAGCTGTTTCAAAATTTAGGGCATTGTTCATAAACTCGTCTTCGATATGAGTATCAAGACTTCTTGAATTTGTGGATTTGAGCAAAAATAACAGGGAAGATGTTTTTGATCTATTATGAGCTTGAAATTTGGAGAGATGAGCTAACGCGTTATAGTATTTAGCTGACTTCAATGCTACTGAAGCTGATGATATGATGTCTTGAAGCCTTCTGATAAATTCAGAAATCGCATCGTTCCCACCTAATTTTATGAGGGCACTAAACTGCTCGTCTTCCTCGTCATACCCCAAAACAATAGGCTCTATTTCCCTGGTTGCTTTATAGAATCCATCTGAATCGTTCGTTAATAGAACTGTTAAAACATACAAAATTGAGCTCACGAAGGGACCCTTTTCCAAACGATTCAATAACTTCAGCTTAATGGTTTCTGCATCACCACTATTCATTAGGAAGACAGTTGATTCAACAATATACTTCGAATCATCTAAGAATATTTTCTCATAGAAGTAATCATAAGCTTCTGGTGCATTTCCACTCCAAAAAAATTGTTGCAACGCGGAAGAGTTATTGGCAATACTTTCCCAAAAGAGCGAGTTTTCGATCTTATTCAAATTTGCATGTTCATATGATCTAGTTATCCCTTTTCTTCGATAAACCCCAGTATTAATGATGGAGGTGAGTGTAGCATACTTTTTGACCCTGTTGATTATTTTTGAAATTAAGTTCAACACAACTTCATTGCTCTCGCAGAGTAATAGTATTATGGCTAAATTGATTAAAATATACTCATGCAGCTGTTTAATCTTCCTGAATTGTTCTAAGGACTTAATCTTTAAGAATGTAGTCAACTCCACTGGGTCTTTAGAGTCTATAGCTACTGAAGTGTAACTATACGCCATAGGCAAACCATCTATCAAGGTTTGTATTAAACCCAAGACTTCAGGAATCTCATCAAATTGCTTTAGGAACAATGAAACCTGATCAGATGAATATTTTGTTTGAATGTAGTCTGTGTATATTTCAGCGGTATCAAAAGATGTCAATTCACTTTCCTTATAAGTAGACATTTTATCGTATAGTGCTAGATAAGACTTAGTAGAAAGTTCCATTGAAAGCTTTGAAAATAATAAAGCCAATTTGCCTTCCTTTGAATCGTCCGTCGATGCTAAAAGCTTTTGAAAATAATGTGGACGGCTGATAAATGAAACTCCATAAACATTCAATACGTATATCTCACCCTCTGAATTCAAATACATAGAAATAGACTCTTCGCTGATGCTTCGAAATTCCTCACATAACGAGTACAACCTGCTCCATAAATTCTTCTGTTCTTCTTCGCTATGAGCGCTCTTATCTATTATTTTCGTAGTCAATGCAAAAGGAGAAAGGTCAAGGTCTTCAGATTCCTCTTCATATCCGATGTGTGACGATATAATCTGAAGTGATGTTTTGAAGATTTTCTGATCGTATAAACACCAATTAAATATAAAATCCTTGTATGTATTGACATCACCAACGACAGAAAAATCATGTAGCTCTCTATTACTTGCAAGTTTGTTTGATCCAAGATTGGTGGCAATACCAGAGTTGATATCCAAAGAATATTTGATCAAATTGGAAGTAGTATTAGATTTCCATAGGATATAATAGTTCAAAACCTGTACATCCGAACAATAACATAGCATATCCTGAATATACCACAGAGGGCTAGGATTTGGAATTGTATCGCCTTCTATTTTAAGTTCATAGTTTGATGGAATCGTTGGTTCAAAATTTAAATCTGTCATTGGAAGTAATACAACATTATCAGAAATTATAATTTTCCATAGCCCAATTCTTGTCCTGCTCTCATTTCCAGACAAGATTGTGGGGTCTGAAGGAGCAAGGAAATGTGTAGTGACATAAAGCTCATCGGTCGAGCTTACCTTTACTAGTCTTAAGTACTTAGCTGGTACCATGGACAAGTGAGATATATCTGAACTTGAGCGACAAGGAGCCAAATTAATAGTGTCAGATACCTTCTCATGTAACTTGTAATCCCACAACTTCATCTGATTTCCTACAGATAACGTCAAAAATATGCTCCCTTTTATGTGCTCCAAATCAACAATAGAATTTAAAGATATGCCATCAACAACAGTATCATTTTGATTATTTCTCTTGAAAAAAGATGATATTCCAAGCGACGAAAATGTAACAGTCTCGTGCAAATTGTGCACTGTAAAATCGTGAAACAACTCAGTTCTTTGAAAATGAAGCAAGCCGCCATCTTTCAAAGAGACTATATAGTTAAGCGGATTTATACTCCACATTGAAAATGGCGCCGATCTTAACTCAAATGAATATGGGATCGATATTTTTCCCCATTCATGAAATCTATCGATTGAAAAGACTTGATTTTGACTCCTAACGAAATCCGAATTATAAACCTTCACGGTAATGAACAAAAAATTTTCGTCAATCATATCAACAACAAAATACCCCCCTGATTCGTCGATCTCATGTGCTACGCTTAAACAGCTGCTAGATGCCAACGAGTGTGGAAGCTCAATTTCAATTTTGCACAAATCTATGTTGAATAACTCCATATCATCTATAGGATTCATAGTAATTCTAGCTAAATCATTTGAAACCAGCCAGCTTAACTTATTAAACAATAAGCTTTGAGATTCCTTCATTTGAATGATCCGACCTCTGTTCGATAAATCATTGTTAAACTTTTCATAAGATGAATTACTAACTAGGTTATCCTCGTACTTCAAGGGAAGTCTAATATAATTCGTAGAATAATGAGAGCTTAGTCCCAGAATAGTACAAGTGCTATAATTTCCACTCATGATTTTAATACGGGAACCTTGTCAATTAGTGTACTGGTTGATGATGTTGACATTCTTTTGAATGTCTCCACTTTGTGTAACTTTTGGTTCATCTACAAGTATGAACGTTTCTTATTATAGGCTAGATATTATTTAATGTCATCTACTATATTTTATAAGTTTTTGCATCAAAAGACACAATCAACTATACATTTTGATGGTACGGGTATCAGTGTATTTGATTTGAAGCATGAAATCATTACGCAGAATCAGTTAGGTCAAGGAAATGACTTTAATCTTAGTTTATTTCACCTGGAGAACCCTGAAATTGAATACGATAATGATCAAGATGTAATTTCTAGATCTACCTTTGTGTTGGCTAAGAGGTCGCCTAGTTTGTCAAAGAATGGTAAGTTTAATAATGCATCGAGATATGTGAGTGGAAAACCTAGAGTAATAAAAAAAGCGGTAACAGCCAGTGCGTCAGCTGGTGTTGGTGGTCTCCAGGGTTCTGAAAAGCCGATCGATGAAAACTTGACTGAGGAAGAGAAAATAAAACTTATGTTTGAAAACCAAAACAGTGCTTGGGCCCAGGCGCAAGATGAGTTATCTACGCATAAAGCTGTGTACAATAAGCCTACAGCTACGTCTAACCCGGAAGACATACCTCCTCCTGGATATGTTTGCTACAGGTGTGGTGCAAAGGATCACTGGATTAGGAATTGTCCAACGAATAACGATCCTAATTTCGAGGGCAAGAAAATTAAGCGTACGACAGGTATTCCAAAGTCATATTTGAAAACCATATCAAAGGAAGCAGCTACAGCAGCAGTTGAAAACGGAGAAAATGCAGATGGCCAATTTGTGACAAACGAAAATGGAGACTTAGTTGATCTGCAAGGGAACACTTATATGATCAACGAGAACGGAGAGTACGTTATTGCATTAGCAGATAGTAAAACCTGGCTTAACTATCAACAGAAACAGCAAAATGCTGCTGCAAAAGCCAAACTGGAATATGAGCAAAAAATTATAGAATGCATGGAATCTGAAGGTAGGACAGAGTTTTTGGATCCATTGGCAGAAGAGAGAAAGAGATTCTTACAAAGTCCTATAGTAATGACACCTTGCTGTCAATCCAAGGAGAGCCTAAATAAGATGAAAAATTTTAACTACAACCAAACGTCTTTAGAACAATTACTAATTGATAATGATTTCATATGTCCCAATTGTGGTTCAGAAGACGTTTTTATTGATTCGCTTATCAGAAATAAAGACTTGGAGGAGAGCTTAAAGCTCTATTTGGAACAAAAGAATAAAGAATTGGGCTTGGAAGATCCAGATAACGTCTCTTTAAAGAGAAAGGCTGAGGAATCTGTAGAATTAGATCCAAAAAGACGACATTTTCCTATGATACCCCCAGGGATGCCCTTACCAGTAGCAGGCTTCCCATTACCATCCGGAATGCCTGTCCCTCCAATGCCATTACTTAATTCTACAATGCCGATACCACCTCCAATTTTCATGCCTCCAATTCCACCACCATTTCCCATCCCAAATACGACCACTCAGGACAAAAAGTAGTGTATACTAGTGTGTAATTAATCTTAGCAGTCGTGACTTCACAAAATATCAAGAAAATGTAGTGTACCTAACCAACAAATGTCGAGCTTTTAAATAAAATTTTCACTATAAATTCTTCTCTTATAATCAATAAATGGTATGTTGTTTTTCTTAAAATTAAAACAACTTCTTGAATACTGTATATGATGAATCTTTATTATTTTTCAAACTAGAGTTTGTGACTTTAAAGAATGATCTCAATTACTTCGCTGATAAACGTTTTCAAGTTGTCTATCTCGATAATTTTGGTGAACTAACAATTTTCAGCTCGAATAATTTATTACAGGTTTTAGTGCTTTAATCTATGAAAGGTATGTTTTTGATAAAATTAAGATTAAAAGTTAAAATGATGATTTAAAAAACTAAAGCTGGAATTACTGGCTGAAACTCTATGATTTAGAACGTTTGCACCATACTGATAATTACATAATCTTATTCTAACTCTTTGGTTAAAGTTCATTTATTAACAAAACACAGGTAAGCTTCTTCGATAATTTTGCATCGTATTCATGATGAAGAACTATTGCACTGGGCACTGAATATCTCCTGAGTGACAAAGCATTATGAGAGGCCTCAGAAACCTCTCGTGACTGAATATCATGGTAATATTTGCAAAATAATATTATAATTTGTTCTAATACTGACTTATTAGTTTCTTTCGTTAGATAGTATGTATAACACTTTGGAGTACAGCTTGATGTGATGATTTTAAGATGACGAGTCAGAACTTCGGGATACCCGTTGATGACAACCTTTTTTTTTATACCATTCATGCATTTCTGACATTATTGTATCTTTTTCGGTAAATAATCTGGTTTACTAACACATGAAGAACTCTGATGCGTATTTTGTCTTCTCAGTAGAAAAGTTAAAGGATGCGTCTAAGTAGACTAAGTGACTTTTAGAGGATGAACAAAAAAAATAATTTGACAAGCATATGTCTGATTAAATGAAGATTATTTTTAAGTCTGATTAAAGCTTTTAAGTCGAAAAGATCGTATCCTTTATTCAGTTTTTAAGATATCATAATCAGAAGACCATGATGTCTTGAAGGGTAAGTATTTCTTTTATTTATAATGATTAAGATGTTATGATGATCTACCACAATTTCACGACGGTCTACTGTGTACAAGGGCTGTTAACCCTGTGCTCTGATGATAAATATGGCCTTGACCGGCCGTGGTTCCTGATATCTGTTAAATTATTAATCATTCTTTCGTAGTTTCAGGGAACTAATACTAATTCAATAGTTGCAACAAATATTAGCATATATACTGTATTACATAGAATTTAAGGGATTCCTTTGAAGATGTTCTCGTTCCTGTACTTTATCGTAGATAGCGGATCGTATGTGCGGCACCGAATCCATGGCCAAAGGCATTGATAAAGAAGAAACGATCCGGGATGCTTCATGTTATCTTCACAGAAGCTACTGTAAAAATATAGTTGTTCATTCTTATTAAGTTATGAGGATTAAACTTACTCCTCTGAAATCTAATAGTTCGTCTTCGACTTCTGCAAAGATTAAGAATGACGGTAAAGGAGTAAATATCTCAGAAGGGCCACCTTCTTATGCTAGGGCAACTTCTCAGGAAAGCAATTCAGGCAAGCGAAGTCCATATGGCACAGTTGATCCTATATTACATCTCTCCAATGACCGCTCTAAGCAAGTTGAGAAAAATAAGCCATATCGTCCAGATGCAGATCTTCAAACTTACATTGATGCTTTAAACGCTGGTAGTAGTAGCTCTACGGTCCCAGAATTAACAACGTACACTTCGAGTACTCGAACAGACTATTTTGACGTTCTTCCCTCGTTTCAAATGTTCCAGTCAATTTTGAAAAGAGATGACAATCAGTTTAGTGAAGATTTGACCCATCAGCCACCTGAATATGGTGACACTGACCATTCAAGACCTGCTGCTCCCTCTAATGGACATCATGGAGTTTCAGGTAATCCAAATATTGCCCTGGGGCCACAAATTCCAGAATATGCCTTGGAGAGAGAAAGAGAGGAGAGCGAACGGCAAGAGTTACTCAACCTCGCAAATGAAGAATGTACACCATCCCACTCTGATCCAGAAAATGAAGATTTAACATACGATACACATGATACACACGATACCTATGGACATACAGTATTGGATAATATCGATAAATTAGCTGTCCTGCGTAATTCTCCTATAGAGTTGGAGATTCATGTTACTAAAAAGGTACCTAGGCCAAATTTCCCTAATGAATCTGAAGCCAAATTAAAAGAGTATTACACAGGTGACCTTGTAAACGGATATATCATTATATCAAATACATCAGACAAACCAGTTGATTTTGGTTTATTTATCGTTAGTCTTGAAGGTACCATAAAAGCAGT
The DNA here is from genome assembly GCA_031081795.1 of Debaryomyces singareniensis. Taxonomy (NCBI): domain Eukaryota; kingdom Fungi; phylum Ascomycota; class Pichiomycetes; order Serinales; family Debaryomycetaceae; genus Debaryomyces; species Debaryomyces singareniensis. The sequence goes on from JARYSX010000010.1 coordinate 94,985, forward strand.
GGAGAGATATCCAAGAAAGGACCTGCACGAGGTACCTAAAGTGAAGAGAGTATTGATAAAGAAATTTTTGAAGATGTATGATTTGAATGCATCCTACGGGTACGAACATATTCCAAATAGTGCAGGTATAGAATACGAGGCCTTTAGTAGGGACTTACATGATGGTTGCTTCATTGGTCTTCCTAACGAAAGGATATTGCAGCCGCTAACAAAATATAAGAAGTTTTTCACGTTTAGATTCCCTGAGAAATTGCTTGATGACAATTGTATTGATGGAGTCCCACTCCATATATTTCCACCTCCATCTTTCGGTATTGATACAACTTCTTTTTTCGGTAGGACTCAAAACATTTCGCTTAATAAAGCTGTTGGATATGGTACTTTAAATGTTCGCGGTACACCTTTATTAATGAAAGATTACAGTTTTGAAGATGTGAGCGTCAGCTATGCAGTGGAGGCTAAGTTCATTGACCAGCTTGGCGGAAGTTCCCTAGCCTCAGACAATGAGATCTTATCTGCCAATACTATTATTAATGATCCAAAATCTGAATCTAAGTACATTATTTCTAAAACTGCTCAATTTTTTTTAAGATTCATGCCGTCTTGTCAAATGCTGTTGGATTATTACAATATGGGCTCTTCTTATGGCCCAAATGTGAATGAATATGTTGGTATAGATGCCAGATTTGCCTTTAGTTTTTATGGCAGGTGTACTTGGAAGCTTATTAATGAACGTAATTATTTTCTTCAAAGAGAAATTGAAAATTGGTATGATAGGCATGAGCTTGATGGGAATGCTATTAAACTTAAAAATTTGGCAAGTTTACTGGTTTCTACAAATTGTGATACTTTCCAATCGAATGACACCAAAGATCTCGTTGACTTTACTCATAACGCTGGTTCAACTCTTGATGAGATACAGGTATTAAGAGATTGCCGAATGATCAAGGGAGCAGGAAGTGGTATTCTTGGCAAGAAGAAGAAAAGACTTTTGGCTTCTCTGGTTCTTATTGGAAGAATGGAAATTAAAGCGAAGATTCCGGAAGAGTTTTTCAATTTTTGGGAACCCAAGTTGGTCAAAAGGTATAATAAACTGAACCACATCCATGTTCCTCCATCTGAGAATGCATTAAAGGCGGTTTCATCAGCATCCGAGTTCTCTGAGATGACCAACAATTTTTCCCGCCTTTCAGCCATGAATTCAACAAATGACTTACGGCCAATTTCATCTTTGAGTAATATCGACAGTGATGTGGATTCTTTATCATATAATGAAAATACACAAAAGATAGTATTGTCTTTCTCCGCTGTCGAAAATGGTATAAGGCCGCCTGAAATCTCACAAGTGGAATTCAACTTGGTATTATGGACTTTTCATTCTGATTTCCCTTTACCATTAGAACTCGATTATGACTTCTTTTATAGTGACTACGAAAAGGGACTTATTGCCGGACTTAATGATATTAATGTTACACGTCGGAATTTGCAATATGTTAAAAACATCGCTAATATGTACGCTGGATTCGTAAAAGATAATAATATATCAATTACCAAAGAGTCTTTGCTTTATTTGAAGGCTATGAAATCATTGAAGGCAAAGAAAGATACTATGAGGCAGTTTTTTCGAACCATCTCTGCTGCAAATGATCCAAATCTTAATGATGAAAATTCATGGTCTGCAAAACAAGATTCAAAAGGAAAATTCCAATGGACAAAAACACTAGACCTACCATTATACTCTACAAATAAAAATAATGTCACTGTGATTCCTACGTTTCAAACATGCTTAGTAGGTAGATTTTATTGCTTACAAATTTTGGTAAAATTCAAAGGATCTAGCCTCAATCCTAATGACCAAGGCGATAATATGGTAAAAGTTGATGTTCCAATATTGATTGCTTGAGAATCTTCTCGTTTCTTCTATATGTTATGGCTTTGAATATGCCCAGATCTTCGCAGCTCTCAATAGGATTTGGTATTAATGACTTACATTTTTTCTTTCAACTTCGTATCACCTCTACTAGACACTTTACAATGTGACATTTTTTACTGACTCATAGAGTTTATAATACGTAATAACGAATATGTAATTTTTCCATTTCACTACATCGTCGTAATACTAGACTCAAGTTCTGACGTAGCTGTACAATTGTGACTCACGTCCTAAATAGGTAATTTTCAGGAAAACTTTCGTTAGCCGCGATTCGCTATCAGCTATATTAGATTAAAATTTTTCGTCTAACATAGCTACTAGTATAGCAAATTATTTTGAACTTTCTTCTATACAATGGTATTCTTGAAGATGACATACGTTAATGGATCACCTTTGGTGATATCAAAGCTCTTTCAGCGGTCATTAGCTACCGCTGGTAAATTTGTCAATCGTACTTCTCAGTTGAACCGTGCTACATTAACAATCAAAGATGGTCCAGTTTTTGACGGATATTCGTTTGGTGCCAATAAAAATGTAAGTGGTGAGGCAGTTTTTACTACTTCATTGGTTGGGTATCCAGAATCTATGACTGATCCATCTTACAAGGGTCAAATATTATGTTTTACCCAACCTTTGATTGGCAACTACGGTGTTCCTTCATCTTCCCAAAAGGATGGATTCAATTTATTAAAATATGTTGAATCGCCAAGCGTTCAATGTATTGGTATTGTTGTATCGGATGTTGCATTGGATTATTCGCATTGGACTGCGGTTGAATCTTTACAACAGTGGTGTCAAAGATCTGGAGTTGCAGCTATCACAGGTGTTGATACTAGAGAGCTTGTTTCCTATCTTAGAGATAAAGGCTCTTCTTTGGCTAGGATCACAATTGGAGAAGAATATGATGCTGATCAAGATGCTGCTTTTGATGATCCTGGCGCTATTAATTTAGTTCACAAGGTGACTACTAAAGCACCTTATCATATATCTTGTCCAGAAGAATATTCAAAGGGTGTTCATATTGCTGTTATCGATTGTGGTGCCAAAGAGAATATCTTACGTTGTTTGGTGGAAAGAGGTGCATCCTTAACTGTTTTCCCTTACAATTACCCTATCCAAAAGATCGCTAATAAATTCGATGGTGTTTTCATTTCCAATGGACCTGGTGACCCCACTCACTGCTTGAGTACAATATCCAGCTTGAAAGAGACTATGAATCAATATGATGACCTTCCGATCTTTGGTATTTGCTTGGGACACCAGTTGCTAGCGCTTGCTTCAGGTGCCAAAACTATCAAGTTAAAATATGGTAACAGAGCTCACAACATTCCTGCAATTGATATGGTTACAGGAAAGTGCCACATTACTTCTCAGAACCATGGATATGCAGTAGATGCAGATACCTTAAACGAAAATTGGATTCCATACTTTACCAATTTGAATGATTTATCTAACGAAGGAATGATTCACAAGTCTAAACCAATATTTTCTACGCAGTTTCATCCAGAAGCAAAAGGTGGTCCCTTAGACACTGCTTTTTTATTTGATAAATTCTTTGATAATATACAGGCTTACAAGGTAGCTAATGGAATTGGTATGAGCAATGTAGATCAAAGCTTGTTAATAGACATATTACCTAAAGAAAGGGTCTTCTAAATCCTTCTACCTTTCCACATATATCTAAATAATAAATTAAACGACGAAATAATTACGACCACGTATAAGTAGGCTCATTCTGTGAACAACTCTGGTGCTAATGGAATCATTCGTTTATCTCGTTTACAATTTTTTTTGAATCATGCCACCATGCGAAGCTGCTGAGATTTTCGTGTACAAAAGCTGTATATATATGAACATGATACAAACGTTAAATTAATCCTTCATTCGAATAGTCAAGAATGGAAGTTGTTAAAGATGCCTATTCTACTTTTCAATTAAATAATAATGCTACCCATGGAGCTGGATATTTTCAAGTATATGATACACTTAACAAAATTGGAAATGTAAATGATTTTGTGTCACAATTGACTTGGTTAGAAAAGTTATGGGCTGCATGGTACGTTTACATTGGAAACGATATTCTAGCAACAGGTTTATTATTCTTCTGCACCCATGAGTTTATGTACTTTGGGCGTTGTGTCCCATGGATGATTATAGATAGAATACCATATTTTAATAGATGGAAGATCCAAGCAGATAAAATTCCAACCGATAAAGAACAGTGGGAATGCTTCATTTCTGTTTTAAAGCTGCATTTTTTAGTTGAAGCTTTACCAATCTGGACCTTTCATCCTCTTTGTTCGAGTTTGGGAATATCATTTGAAGTGCCATTCCCAGACTATTGGACCATGTTGTGGCAAATTGCTCTTTTCTTCGTATTGGAGGACTTTTGGCACTATTGGGCACACAGACTTTTCCATTTTGGATGGTTCTATAAAAACATTCATAAGCAGCATCATAGGTATGCAGCTCCTTTTGGATTCACTGCAGAATATGCGCACCCAGTTGAAGTCATGTCTTTGGGTTTTGGTACAGTCGGGTTTCCCATCTTGTATGCATATTTGGTTAAGACGTACCCTCAGTATGGTTTTCCTGATGTCCATTTGTTTACTTTAACTACGTGGATCACTTTAAGGTTACTCCAAGCCGTTGATGCGCACTCCGGGTATGAATTTCCATGGTCTTTGCACCATTTTGTTCCATTCTGGGCCGGTGCTGATCATCACGATGAGCACCATCATTATTTCATTGGGAACTACGCCAGTTCTTTTAGATGGCTTGATTTCTGGCTTGACACTGAATGCGGTACTCTCGCTAAAAAGAGAAGAGAAATTAGAATGAAGACTTCTGCTGAAACGAAAGCAAAGAAACATATCTAATTTTGCACTATATACTTATTTTAGTCTATAAGATAAACAAATTTACGGTCCTTCAATAATTTTTATTTATCTCAATCTGCGTATTTTTGTTATACTTAATTCTTATTCTGGTAATCATAAATGCTTCTGAATAGAGATGATTTTGCAGCTACTCCAGCAAACTTCGGCTTATACTGTACATAAATCCAGATATACTCTAATCGAATAGGGCTTTGCCCTATAATGTATTCTCACGTGCAAACAACATGATTAACTTGGCCTGCTAGCATATTCTAGTTTTGTGTAATTTGAACTGAAAAATTGTCTGGCAACGATGTCCTCTCACTAGGTAGGAAAAAAAATACCATCGAACGAATAATTTCGAAGTTAGAACTTTCAAATTTGGAATATCTACAGTAAAGTAAGTGAAACCTTATCATAAGCGAAAGCATCTGAGGGAGTTATTAAGTACTACATTGTTTCGGTGAGATGACAGTTTAATTTAATGTCAAGAGATTTGGATGTGAGAACAGTTTTTCAATTAGAAAAATTTTCAAGACATGTCATGCATTCATGCAGTTATATCAAGTTATTGAACTCAACTTTCACGAATATAGTCCATAGGGATTATTGGGTTAAGGCTAGTGACATGTAACATTCTTGTGATTTCTGGGTAGCTGCATCTTCGAGCAGTAGTAAAAATATAGTACTATAACTCAACTTCTAAAGTTCTTATTGGAATTAAACATAATACTAACAACGTTTAGAATGTCTAGATTAAGTGAATACCAAGTTATCGGTCGTCGTCTCCCTACTGAGTCTGTTCCAGAACCAAAATTGTACCGTATGAGAATCTTCGCTCCTAACACTGTTGTTGCTAAGTCTCGTTACTGGTACTTTTTGCAAAAGTTGCACAAGGTCAAGAAGGCATCCGGTGAAATCGTTTCCGTCAATGTCATCTCTGAAGCTCACCCAACCAAGGTCAAGACCTTCGGTATCTGGATCAGATACGAATCTAGATCTGGTATCCACAACATGTACAAGGAATACCGTGATGTTACCAGAGTTGGTGCTGTTGAGACTATGTACCAAGACTTGGCTGCTAGACACAGAGCTAGATTTAGAAACATCCACATCTTGAAGGTAGTTGAATTGGCTAAGACCGAAGATGTCAGAAGACAGTACGTCAAGCAATACTTGACCAAAGAATTGAAATTCCCATTGCCTCACAGAGTTCAAAAATCCAAGAAGTTATTCCAAGCTAAGGCTCCAACTACATTTTACTAAGTTATACGTAGTTTTTACATGATGTCATTACTGGTTGTAATCATACTATAGTACTATAGTACTTGGATTTAATTTACTTTATATATAAAATAAATGTGCTTTATTCATTTCACACTAATTATAACGTAAGTCAAATTTCATCTCGCATGGGAATTGAGTTCCGCATGTTGATAAGGATCGACATTCAAATTTCTATTTATAATAGAATACGGTTTTATCTGTGTCACTTGATCTAAAATTTTATTGACCATGTCTTACGGTACAAAAGCTGCTGAAAGGTTAGCACATAAGATTATTTTGATAACTGGAGCTTCAGCTGGAATTGGTGAAGCTACAGCTAAGGAACTCGCTGCCGCTGCTAACGGTAATATCAAATTGATTTTAACTGCCAGAAGGAAAGAGAAGCTTGACAGTATCGAGAAAGAATTAAAAACTTCATACCCTTCCATTGGTGTCTTGTCTACCAAGTTGGACGTGTCAAAGGTGGAAACTATCAAAAGTTTTATTGATGGATTGCCCAAGGAATATGCAGACATTGACGTACTTATCAACAATGCGGGATTGGCCTTGGGTAGAGACCAGATTGGCTCGATCTTGGACGATGATATGCAGAAGATGTTCCAAACCAACGTATTTGGTTTGATCACCATGACGCAATCAGTCTTGCCCATTTTTAAAAAAAAAAACTCTGGTGATATTGTTAACTTAGGCTCAATTGCTGGAAGAGATCCTTATCCAGGTGGGGGTATATATTGTCCCACAAAAGCTAGTGTCAAGTCTTTTTCCCATGTTTTGAGAAAGGAACTTATTGATACAAAAATCAGGGTGCTCGAGGTTGACCCTGGTAATGTCGAAACAGAATTTTCAAACGTCAGATTCAAAGGCGATGTTGAAAAGGCGAAGCAGGTATATGCTGGTACCGAACCTTTGTATGCTGAGGATATTGCTGAAATAATTGTTTTTGGGCTTACAAGAAAGCAAAAAACTGTGATTGCTGAGACCTTAGTATTTTCAACTAATCAAGCAAGTGCTACACACCTCTATCGTGAACCAGTTCTGCCTAAGTGAATAAGGATAAGTAGCTATATATAATATTAAATCTTTATTAAAGACTAACGCCTGTAAGAAATTATATTTTCATAATGCAAATATTCTAAGACCTGAGAAATTAAAATATAAAGTAATGGCTATTCAGGTTAAAAGCTCAATTGCTCTAGCGATTTACTCAACTTTGCGGCCCCATCTACTGTAGTATCAAGGTCGATAGAAACTTTTGCTCTGTTTAATTCCAAACCATCCAATAAGATGCATGCTTTACATATCTTGTTGGAGGTTAAGTACCCACATTTTTCACATCTATTTCCGTCTTTAGTTTTAGCTCTAGGTAAAGTAACAGTGCCATCTGAATTAATTTCCTGTGGACCATGGACATTTCCCTTCTTACTGCTCCTAGCAGCATTCCTTGGCTTTCTTGGGGAAAGAGAAATATGCTCTCCACTGTAAATAATATCCATAATACAAGAAGGTCTAATTGCTTCCAAAGATTTTAATAACTCTCTGGCAGTACCCCTAAATGCTTCAGGCGCATATGTGCATTCTGTAGAAAAATAATCAAGTTTCTTATAATGGGCATATAAGACAATTTCCTTCTGATAGCTGTATTTGAAAGGTTTCGATCTTTTGATTGGAGATCCGGTCGACTGAGTCAAAATAGTGCAAGAATTTTCAATTCTTGCTACATCACCTCGAAGTATATTCATCAAAACTGTTTCAGCCATGTCATCGGCGTTATGTCCCGTAACAACATGAAAGATCCCTAGCTTAGCTGCTCCCCTGTCTAACGCTTGTCTTCTCAAAACACCGCAATAGGTGCAAGATGATCTTATGCCAGCACAAGATACAATTTCATCCATAGACCAATTATAAAGTTCCTTATAGGAGATAATTTCTAGTGGCATTTCATACTGTTTTTGATTTCGCTTCACTGTTGCTAGAGAATCGTCTCTATAACCTTTGATACCTTCATCGATAGAAAGCAACACTAATTCAAGACCATAATCATATCTTTCATTAAGGGTCTTCAACACAGAAGCAAGAACAGTAGAGTCTTTTCCTCCAGATGCTCCAATAGCTACTTTTTCACCTCGATGAAAAAGCTCAGCATCGACGATGGTATTATGGATCTCTGTCTCAAACACAGAAAAAAAGCATTGCTTACACAACTTTTGTGAATTCTTAGGACGTTTCATAACTGCCTTACGAAACTTACATAGTTCACAAAGCTGCTGGATCTTGAGTGGTTTATTTTCCGACATTTCTTATTCTGATTACTAGAAAAAACTTTGATGGATTTTTTTTGGTTCATCTTTTGTGCTCATCGCATTAATTCCATTTTCTTACATTGATTCCTGTAGCTTTCGAACATAAAATAATTAAGACAAATATATACTAATATATAAGTTCAAGAGCAAATATCATTAACAAGCCAATTTTGAGAAACTGTAATAATATTCTAACATAAATGCAAAACAATTTTCTAGTGCTAAAGGTAATGCCACTGAGAGTTTAAGAAATCAATCACATTATCATCTAAACAGCTCCTTGAAACTCGTCATTGTTGCTGTTCACATTAGCATATCTGAACTTGTTGTGCTCTTCTTGAGCAACCTCCTTTGGTTGCTGAGCTTGTTGCTTCCTGCTGAAACCATTGGAGGCGGTCTTCTCGTTCTTTTCAGTCAACAAACCAACCTTTTCGTTCATGATGATTGCCAATTCTTGAAGTCTGGTTCTATGGGGCTCAAAAGATGTGAATGTGATAAACTGACCATTTTCAATGTTTGCGGTGATATCATTTGCTGCAGTCATCTTTTGTAAGATTTCAATGATTGTGCCTTGATCTAACTTGAACAATAAAGACAATTTTTCAATGGACAACTTGGAGTATATTGACTTGAAAGTAAAGATGTAAGTTCTTAAGCCTTCAATTTGAAGCTGCAACTTTATCATACTCAACAACTTTTCTGTGTTAGAAAATAATTTCCATATTTTGATGGAAGCCAAAAGATTGTAAGCCTTTAACCAATCACCCTTCTGTAACGCTCTAGACGCATGAAGAATATGATCTTTTATGCTCTCAGGAGGGCCCGTAAAATATTGTCTATCGTGGAAATCGAGCTTACTCTTGAAAGATTTGAGAGAAGCCTTTCGCTTGGAATCTTTTGAAGAATTAGAAGCTGCTGCTAAGGCTGGAATTTCGATCAACAATGAGCTCGTCATAAACACACACTCAAGTAACTCCAAGTTTATATGCATATGAAATGGCAACAACTTATGTCTTTCTGCAAGGGTAGCCTGGCTAGGATATTTGTTATTGAAACCCTGTCCGAGTAATTCTTTCAATCTCTGAGAGTTTGCAATTTCATTCAAAATTTGGTGAGAGTCCTCAATAGCGCTAGCTCTAAAGGCACTCAATCCTAATTGCACTAAAGCACGATTATACATAACTTGTAAGCCAGAATCAAACGAGTTGATATTAGAATAAACTTGAGATGAAATGAATAAATCTTTAGCCTTGCCATAATGGTCATTAATGGAATAGTAATATATCTTACTCAATAAGGCGCCCCTAGAATAAAAGTTATTAGATATTTGTGATAAATATCCACATAACCCTTCAATAATAACATTAGGCTCTGAGTTCCTAGGGGTGATCTTAGAATCGAAGCTTTTATCGATATTTTCCCAAGCTGATTCCTCACTTGCTGTGATTAAAACATCGGGCTTGTAGTGTATGTGATCTAATCTCTTCATAACAACCCTGCATAATGGACTATCTTCACTACTAGTCAAAGAGTTCTGTGGGGTGACAGATTCAACATATAATTGAGCTCTTACAATCAAATTATAAACGCCAGTTCCATCTTTCAACCTTTCAACATATTCCGTGGAATGTGGGTCTGTGTTTTGCAAGGACTTGATAAACTCATCGTCCAATCTTTCAACAAAAGATGTTATAGAACCAAATATGACTCTTACACCATTTTCATTAGCTTCCGGTTCAATATCAATATCATCAGTTGCTTTTCCAAATTCAGAAAACTGGTACTTAGAATGAACAGATTCAAGAAGATCTAAAAACTTTTTGACGTCTGCTTCATTCTCCTTCCATTGCTCAATAGGCATGAACGCTTGTTTAGCACTAGCATCGAATCTAATGGATAATAGCATTTGAAGAGCACAGATTCTTTCGTAAGGCCTTTCGGTTGATGTCTGCTCCAATAATTCTTCTAAGATCTTTGTCTGTTCATATTTGTCTATATTCTTCTTACCCCTAGATTCGGCGATTTGTTTCAATGTAGCGAATACTGGGTTTGATGAATATTGTTTTCCAGCATTATTTTCACCTGAGGCAGCATCAGTTTTCTTTACAGATGCATTAAATAGTAAAGCCTCGACAGCCTCATCACCATCGAATAATTCTGGCTTATCCTTGTATAAGTCAACAGATTCTTGGAATTCTTTAATCTGCTTCTTAACTCTCTGTCTTAACGTATTAAAAGCTTTGAACGCTGAACCATTCATCTTCTTCTTGGATTCTTTTTCATTTACAGCGGTCTCACTGATGTAATCCTCCAAATCAGATAAGCACACAATGTAAAAGCTTGGAATTCCTACAGACTGCTTTCCCCTAGTAATTAAACGTCCAATTTTATCAAAATCTACCAACGTATTTTCCCAGTCATTGGCCCTTTTTGCGTTATTAAGGGAATCAATTGTGTCCTTCATATCATCTATAAGTTTTTCCTTAGCAGATTTAACAACTTTTCTACCTTCATCATCACTATCAGAATCAGAATCAGAACCTTTAGCAAAATTCTTTTTCAAGAAATAAGATGGAACTCTGGGCTTACCTTCTGATTCTGAATCCGAATCTGAGCTAGAACTTGAATCATCATTAAATTCAGAGTCACTAGATAACTCATCAGAAGAAGACAATAAATCTTCTTCTGAACTGCTCAACAAATTTTCTTCTTCAGAAGATGAATCTGAAGAATATCCTGAAACAAAGAAACGAGACATATTGTATATGACTTTATGACTACTTCCTTGTACTAGCCTAACGTCCTTAGCAAATTTTCCAACATCCATTACAGACATAAAAAAAATTCACCGCGGGTAGTCTGAGATTTACACTTACAGAACGAGCGTTACGCTATTTTTCAGGTTCTAAAGTTTAATGCTAACATATGAATATTTATAATCTAGGGATTTTTTCAATTATCTATTCTGAAGCTCCTTACTTTCAGAAATTTGAAAGCCTTCTCATTTTTCAATGGGAAATCTAGCAATTCTTGTTCTAGTTGAAGATTTTCTTCTAGATCTTCCTTGGTAACCGCATAGTACCTTAACCAATTCAATTTCCCGTAGTGTGCAACTTTTCCAAGAGAGGCGATTTGAAAGAAATAGTGAAAGATATATTGTTTAACTGCACCCTCCTCTATTTTTATGTGTACTTCACCATCTGTAGTTATGGTCCAACGTCCAAAAAATATTGAATGGACTGCTTTCGACAGAGGATTAGTTTGAAATCCAACTGTCAGTTCAACTCCTTGTTCAAAAATTTCCTTGCTCGTATTAAATCTCAGCAATTGTCCGATAACCTTGTGTGGGCGGAGACTTGTCAACACTTTAAGGCATAAACCATCTGGATAAAAACGTAAATACCTGTAATAAGTGATCGTTCTCACAGGATTGCTCCAGCTGCTAGAGAACTCTTCTCTGCCACCTTCGCTATAGTAATTCACAACACTTATGTAACAGCCTCCAAATTTAATAAACGGTCTCAGCTGTAACATAAGCTTCCAAGATCCATCATATTGAGGTAGTATCTTGAGTTGATCATTTGGGATTGGATATGACAATTCCAGTTTGTCCTTAGATTCTGAGAAGTCCTCTATATCAGATTCTTCATCCATATTATCAGTTTCTGCAGCCCTGTATTCGTTTTCATGATGTATCTGGAAAAGTCTATTCTCCTCGTATTGCTGATTGGGGTAAATTAGATAACATAGCTTACGCCAAACCGCAGGCGACGCCAAACCTATATATGCATTCTTTTTACATGTAATAGAAAAATTGAACCAAGATTCAGGATTTTCAATTAGTAACTTCTCTATGATGTTGAGCCAAATATCGTCTGGTAGATCAATTAAAGGAGATATCTCACTAGTAGCTGGTTCATCTAAATTCAACTTGAGAAGTTTTTCTTCAGCGACACTGTTATCTATGTCTTCTGAAAATATATCTTTAACTGGTTTGGGTGCTTCTGCCTTGGCATTATGCAATGATTGCAAGAGTTTCTCAGCATTTATGGAGGACACTTTTTTCTCATCCACCCTCATAGCTGCATTCTTACCTGCATTTTCTTTCAATTTATTAATGCTGTACGGTACCTTGTTATTTCTGTATAGTAAATCAACCCTGTCGTTAAGCCTGAAGGCCTTCCTATAAAATTGAACAGCATCTGACATAGATCCGTGCGATTCCATCTCTACAGCCATCTCAAAGAGTTTTATGGCTTCCACATCAGTAGAAGAAAGAGTTGGGTTTTCTGTGGTAGATAAACCATCGTCCATTATTCCATGTATCCAAAGAACACTACTGTATAGTTTCTGTTCAGAAGACCTAAAAACGCATTTGTAATTAACTGATGACAAGATCGAGAACTGCATACATACTCACATCATTTAGCATCTACTAAGATAGCTTTACATCAGCAAGATTTACAACATGGGGAAAAGGATTCTATACAAGCATGTATACATATCAATTCTTAAAAGTGTAGACCTTTGGGTGGGAGCATTTGATGAGTTTTGCAAGGATTATTGATCCAAGTACAAATTTCTATAAATTAAGGAAGCTTTTGCAAATATTTCTAAAATTCGTAAAAAAACTATTTCTAAGACAACAGACATCTTTCAAACTGAACTATAATTGTTCCTTGCTTGCATTGACAGACAATATCAATAATATATTTTTCTGTAATAAAAAATTTAGAGTACTTTAAAATTAATTTACATATTGATGAGCAAAAATATCGGTTGTATTTAACCATTTCGAAGTACCATCATGAAATGGTCCCTTGGCCCAGTTGGTTAAGGCGCAGTGCTAATAACACTGAGATCAGCAGTTCGATCCTGCTAGGGACCATTTAACACACGGGCGTGTGGCGTAGTTGGTAGCGCGTTCGCTTAGCATGCGAAAGGTCTCCGGTTCGACTCCGGACTCGTCCAATTTTTTTTGAATTGCTTACTTCAAGATATGGTAGTAGGCAAAACCGGTTTGAAATTTATTCTGATTCTACTAGTTTATACGTTATTAATTTATAATTTATTAAGTACATACTATAAAGCACCTGACTTATAGTTTAAATAACAACCGAACTAGCCAATTTCTTCTTGTAATCTAAGATGGTACCTTCCCATCTAGTGGCATTCTTGTTTTCAATGACATAGATGTCTTTTGCAACCTTATCCAACAATCTGAAATCGTGAGAAACAATGACGACACCACCGTTAAAAGCATCAATAGCCTCAGCCAATGAATCAATAGTGGAAAGATCAAGACCGTTAGTAGGTTCATCCAACAAAATTAAGTTTGGTGCCTCCAAAGCTAACAAAGCGAAAACAACACGAGATCTTTGACCCTCCGACAAAGTAGCCATTTTAGCTGTTTGCCCTTCACCTGTTAAACCGTAACGTCCCAATTGCTGTCTCCAGTATTGATAATCTTGGGAAATGTTAGAAAATTTATCTCTAACGAAATCAAGAGGGGACTTAGTTAAATCAAGTTGATCAGCAGAATGTTGAGAGTAGACACCCAACTTAATATGTGTGTGTTTAATGACTCTACCAGCTTGAGGCTGCAATATACCCTGGAACAATTTCAAGAGAGTAGATTTACCGATACCATTTGGACCCACCAACGCAACTCTTGAATCCATATCTATACCAATGTCGAGATGCTCATATAAATTGTCTTCAGGATTACCAGAGTAGGAAAATGACATATTATCGAAAGCCAACACTGGAGGAGGTAATTTCTCGACATCTGGGAACCTAAAAGTGAAGACCTTATCAGGGACAACTGGTTGAATCAAACCATCTGCTTCCATCTTATCAAGAATCTTTTGCCTAGACTTGGCTTGTTTCACCAAGTTAGCATATGTACCAGCTGAAGCAATAAACTTCTTTATGTGGGCAATTTCCTCTTGCTGCTTTTGATATTGCTTCATTTGGTTTGTCTCCAATTCAGCCCTAGTCTTGACGTAAGAGTCGTAGTTACCACCATAGAGTTGGAGAGTCTTTAATCTCATATCGATCATATTAGTACAGACACCATTCAAGAAATCTTGGGAATGGGATACTAAGATCAATGTTCTGTCGAATTTTTTTAAATATTCTTCTAACCAAACGCAAGCAGCCAAATCTAAATGAGCAGTTGGATCATCCAACAATAATAAAGTAGGCTTAACGAACAAGGCCTTAGCTAAGGCGACACGCATTCTCCACCCACCAGACATATCCTTTGTCTTCTTCTTAATAGTAACCGAGTTAAAACCTAAACCAGTCAAAATAACAGCAGCTCTTGATTCGAAAGTAGAAGGATCCATTTCATCGATCTTCTCATATAAACCATCCAAGGCTGGGTTTTCTGGACCTTCCTTAACAATAATATCTTCAACCAAGTCTTCCAACCTCTTCATTTCAGCCTCTGCTTCACGGACAACATATTCTAAAGCTGAGTATTCAGAAGGTTCTGCTGGCTCATTCAATAAGTAAACATCGATGTGCTCAGGGATAGGAAATTCTCTGGCAGCAATAGACTTTAACAAGGTTGACTTACCACAACCATTCTCTCCTAATAAACCATATCTTCTACCATAATTCAATTCCAAGGTAGTATCTTCAATCAAGACTTTACCGTGAAAGAGCAATGAAAGTGAAGAAATCTTTATATCCCTTGAGGTTTGTAACGATTCCAAGACACCAGTAGTGACTCTATCAGACAAACCCTCTTCGTCAGTTTGTAACTTCAATTTAGCGATTTCATCTTCAGCATTCAAGACATCCTTTTCCTCTGCATCTTTTGCTGCTTGTCTCTTGGTCTTTCTAGTAGATTTCCCTTCAGCCGCTTTTTTGGCTTCTCTTTCAAGACGCTTTTGCTCTCTCTTTGCTTTAGATGCTGATACTGACATTTTTCACAAACTATATATACAAATAAATGTTTCAATTAGCTTGGAAGAGTTAACAATTATCTTATTTCTTATAGTAGAGGTCGATGCTCGATGAGAATTTTTTTGATAGTGACACAGAGCTCATAACATTTCTTTACAGTGAAAGCCTACAAAATGTATCTTGAATAATTTGATTGAATACAATGTACAAACACTACTGATCTAATATTGAGAACAATTACTGTTTTGTTTTGTTTTTATTCTTATTTTTGTTAATTAATGTGTAGTTTTTCTTCCATTGGCGGAAACTGTTGAAGGTCACTGGGTTTTGTGTTACTATCAAATGGATCTCGCAATGGCAAAAGTCAGCAGGAATGGGAGAGTAGGTCATAAGTTAGATTAGGACTTTTTGAAATAATCAATAAGTCCTTTACATATCTTGAAATCTAGCAAATGAAAAAAGGAGGAGATGACAAAATGGTAGTGGAGAACACTCTCAATGCTCCTGTACCGAAGAAGAATACGGTCTTAGTGCCCATGCAAGCAGGTAGGCCGCTGACACTGTTCGAGGAAGACAGAAACGAAATTGCATCAAGGAACAATACCAGAACATTCCAAAATATAGGAAAACAAGACGGAAAACTGGAAGAGCATGTACGTAGACCTTCGTACTCCACAATCGAAAAGAGCAGAGAAGAGCATTTCAACTTGGATTATCCAGAAGACGAAAACGAGCTTGCCAGATTACATCTAAATAAACATTCTCGTTTTTTTGCTAGAAATAGACCCCGAACACTAGACTTACCTCTGTTATTACCCTATGATATAGAGAAATCCAAAGATAGAGCTAAATTCTTAAGTCATATAGTTTCACATTTATACATAGCCATCCGCAGTTTGGATATTCAAGGGTCTTTATCTATTACAGTGAAGGAGTTGGCTGCACTCAAAAATGTAAGTGGGTTATCGGATATTGATTTAGCACTTGAAACAAATTTATTTGAGGTAGACAATTTTAATCAAGAGGATATATCAATGGATGATGAAAATGAGTTTATGGAGGATTTCGATGATTCAGAAAGTGATATTGAATATGAAATCAATAAAGAACTTGATGAAGGCGAAGAGGAAGATGACGAAGAATCAACGGTACAACATAGAAGATCTCCGAAATCGGCTGCTATTGTGAGTGTTCGTATTTGGACACACGAGTTACTTGTATGGCTAAAAATGAAATATACCATGCCTCTTAAATTACGGGTGGATTTGGCTAGAGTTTATTATACGTTATCTCTTTGCAGGGGCCAGAGTATAAACATAAAACTTTACGTGAGAACATTCGAACTCCTCACGAAGGACATTCCACTAATAAAGTCCACTAATCTTAACTTGGATTGGAAAAGCTTATGCTATGAGTTAGAAAATCATTTTTCGCTACCAGATGCATCATTGGATCATTTTGAGAAAAAAGATCACAAACAGTTAGTTCGACTCGCAGAAAGAGCATCGAATTTCATATCTCCAGATGCTTCACCTGAAATATTTTCACGTTTTGGCAGTAAATTTTCAATTGGACATGCTTCAAAAGTGTTTTCCTCATTGTCTTTGATGCCAATATATTTTACAAAGGAGGGTGAATCCAATCCAATGGATGTTAGGCACTATATTTCAGCATACTTTTCGTTTTGGAGTATGCTTACAAAAAGCAACGAAGTAGATTCACATTTAACTTCAAGGCTAGGTTCAATAGCAATGGCATCATTAATTCAAATTAATAGCGATAGTTCTTCAGTTGACAGTATAGAATTGGGGCCCTACGGCCTATTCGACCACGAACAGATGAAATTTATCATGAACACTCTCTTGAATTCCTTAAAGATCATGGGTCATAAGTATGGATCCTTAAAATCTAAGTTTTTTCATGGATATGCTTCAATAGTAATATATTCCATTAACAAAATGTCTTTAGGGGATGAAAAAATATTGCCTCATTTTTTTGATTTATTGAATGCTGTACAAAGTTATATAAACCCTCAGAATTCTGGAGAGTGGTCAAGGTCAATTTCGAAATTTGTATTGGCATTTGTATATCAGTTTCATAAAAGATATAATCAAGAGAATGAGGAATATGGTGAATTATATAACCTTCCTCAAACCTTGAAACTATCGACCGCAGTGGTTGACGAGTTCGTTCAAAAGATATTACCTGTTCTCAGAATTGGTGTTCAATCCAAAAAGAATAATATATCTGGAGATTACTTGACATGCTTCCATTTATTGGCTCATATGAGACCTAAGGATGTGATAGAGTATGTCCTTTTGGATATATATGAATCCATGGAAGGGCTTATATCTACTCATCGTGTTAGTGTTGCATTAAGGCTCATGTCAGACCTTGTGAGGCATTTTGTCGCCACTCCAGTGATTAGAGTTCATTTGACAAGAATTCTCATGCTATCTCTTCCTGGTATAGATTCAAATGACTTACCTAAGACAGTTTTAGCATTGAATTTATTCTCGGTAGCGGCTAGTTTCGTTCCTTTTCAAAGTTTAGCTGAGAATGATGACGATGAGATGATTGCTGCTGTGTTAATCCAAGAACATTTAGAATTTCTCGAACGAAAGCTATATCGAGATGATGAAGATGTAGAGGAATTTATGGTTCATGAAAAAGCTGAAATTAGAGCACTTAAATCATCAACTGCAGCTTTTAAGCTTATAATGAAATCATTATGCGAGAGGATTTTTGTGCTACTCGAGAATATTCCTGATCCTACAAAAAGTTCTGGAATCGAGAGACATTTAGCTGATGCGCTTCCCAAGTTTTTGTACGTGATATTTGAATCATTATCCGACGACATATTCTTTATGGTGCGCGATACGTTTCTTGAATATGTATTGAACAATGTTCATTATACTTTAGCAGATATTGTAGCAGAAATATGCAAAGGAATTATCAAAAGAGACCCTAAGAGTATAAATTTATTTACAGATCCACTCATGGAAAAAATACGAGACGAGATTGAATTCAATGATGCGGGATCATCTAGAACTGGTACCGATATCATTCCAAGGGACCAGGCATTATATTGGAACCTTTTGATTTTTAATGAGTGCATTGGCAGTGCGGGGGAATATGTGGTTGATATTGGAAGTGATTTGATTCAACTTTCTCTTTATTTAATGGAGAAGGTTAAAGGTCCTGTCGTTTTTGCAAGTTCGTATTTGTTGAACCAAATTCTTCAAACTACAACCGTAATAAAGCTCAAGGAGAGCAAATTGATACTGCCTGCTTATAATAAGCTGAAAACTATAGACGAAAGACTTTGGGGCACTTTGCTGACCGATCCAGATCGTTTATCTCCTGAGAACTTGGACTTTGAGTGGTATTTGCCATCTCAAAGGGAAGTTCAGTTTGCTGAAGAGACTTTCAAGATACACGTTTCTAAGATATTACAAAATATTCTGAGTTTGATGAAAAAATGTAGTGATTTGGAAAATAACGAAGGAAAACTTGTACTCAAGTTAACAGATGATCTAAGACTAAATTTTTTGTATTTGAGCTACGCAATTAGTGGTATATCATATTTATTGGACCCCTCATTTAATGAGGATATACCAAAGATAGGCCAACATTCCACTCAAACTATTCAACAAAGACTAGTTTTACTAAATCAGATCAGGGGAATGAGTGACAGTAAACTGAAAGAAGATGAACATTATTGGGAAGATTTGCATGAAAACATTTCCTGCATTGTTCATGATTTGGAAAATATGGATAAGAGCATCGAAGAATCCGAACTAAACACAATTGCAGAAACAGGGGCTCTTTCAGATGATAATAATTCACCTGAAAATGAGATAAAGGGAGGAAAACTGAATGGAGAACAAGATTTTGAAAAACATGACATTAACATTTTTAAAGATGTTTCACCGCCATTCTCCCTAGATGAATCTGGAACAGCTACACCGGTAATAGATAATATCGATACTACTGCAATGAACCCTGGTATAACTTTCAGAGAGCGAAAACTTTATACTTCCAGATATTTTTTTGGTGATGACATAGAGACAAGAAAATCCAATGTACTATATATCAAGTTACATCGCACCTACAATCTCATTGGTAAAAGCTTGCACTCAATTTGCAAATTCCTTGTCCAGAATTTTCATGATAACACTAATCTTATAAAACATTTTTTATACGTTATTAACGTTTGGTTCACTGATGTTGGGAAGGAGCTGATACTAGATCAGAGCAACGCAAAGATTAATTATGAATATGTCAGTAGTATGCAACGTATTAACCGAATTAGGAAGCCTTATACACGATTAGTGGTAGGCAGTAGGATTGAAGCTTATCATAATTTCAGAGTGGCTCTACATGCAACGTCTCGTTCTATGTCCGAAATCGACAAAAATTTGCTAGAAGATGTGGTGAAACTTTCAACATCAACTTATTCTACAATTGTGAAACCTGCACAGTCAACCTTAATGGATGCAATGAAGCGTATCAACGGGTCGTACAATATCATCGTTCAGACAACATTTAAACTATTAGCTAAATTTATTACCTCAGGTGATCATAAAAGGCTTGAAAGTGGATTAAAAATTTTTGGATTGAAGAAATTGAGAACGAAAATGCAAACAGATTATTTAAACCTAGAGAAATACTTGGAAATCTTGCATCAATGTTTAAATTTTGATGATGTGATAGTACAAGATTTGGCACAGGCTCTTTACAAGAACGTTTACAATGAAATAACATCACCAAGCAGTATCTGTATAATTAATGAGTCATCTATAGATTGCATAAAGCCCCCGGATGAGTTTATTGAGCTAGAAGTTAGGGCAGTAAGGATAGCAAAAGAGAGGAAAAGAAAATTATATTTGGAAAAAATTGAGAGGTTAGAAGATTGCGTTCTCTATAACAGCAGACGTGCAAGTCACTGGAAGATCAAGTTATTGTGCTTATGTTTATTGATAAATATTCAACAAGATCTAGAAATACCTTTCAAACCTGAAGCGATAGAGTTCTTTGCTCAAGAAGCTTCATATGGTCATCCTGTTGTCTCTCGTCTAGCGCTTAAAGGTTTGACTAATTTCGTCAATAAACTCTACGTTTTGCAATCTCACAATGGCGATATGAGAAACGTCTTTGACTTGAACTTTATTCCTTCGGGAATAAAGGAAATAAATTGCTATGAAGAAGATGGAAAATCTTTCTATTACCACTGGATGAAGGAGTTGAAAAATCCACATCCTGAATTTTATTATGATCAGCGACCTTATATTGGGTGGGCCTTTTGGCCACAATCGATGCGAGTCACTGAGGCTTTGGTGCATCTAGATGTTGCTCGTTTTGGAGAAAAGGAAAAGATCACATTAGAATCTCTCACCAAGTTGATTACAAAAGACTGGCTTAAACAAATTGTTCTTCTTTGGGTCACAGATAATGAATCTAGCTCAGCCTTTCAAGGATCTGATGTATACTTTATTAGCTCTCTAATGTCATTACTCAAAACGGGTGAATTTCTGAACATTTGCATTGAAGACATTTTGGAATTATTGGAGTCAATTTACGTTGAAGAAGATAAAGGTACTCATATAGTTGCTTGTGAGTTGATATCTGGAATGTTACTTAGTAGCAAAATTTTTGAACAAGATGAATGGGAGAGATATGAAATTCCTATAAAATCTTTTTTGGAAAAGTTATTTTCTTCTGATATAACACCTGGAAATAGAGGCGTTTGGAACATTTTTTCATGGTGGATTCCCTCACATGCAGATGGGAGAAGATTTGATAGTGTCATCAATGTAGTCAAAGATTTCACATTTTCTTCGGATTCTGAATCTGCAATCTATGCAACTAGATTAAGTTTTATACGTTCTTACGTTGCTGTTTTGACATGGAGCTTTGTTGAGGCTG
Source organism: Debaryomyces singareniensis (assembly GCA_031081795.1). NCBI lineage: Eukaryota > Fungi > Ascomycota > Pichiomycetes > Serinales > Debaryomycetaceae > Debaryomyces > Debaryomyces singareniensis. The sequence continues at coordinate 116,227 of JARYSX010000010.1, forward strand.
ACGATAAGATGGATTTATGCTTGAAAAATATTAACCATAAGTACCCTGCATTGAGAGATCAAATTGGATCCTTAATGGCAATACTAACGTTTTCCTATTTCAGAGTCTCTCTTGCTAATGCAGAAGAATTTGTGATCGAATCTAAGAATGACAATATTTTCCTGTCAGCTTTGACCGCATCGAACCTTGTCGGTAAGGTAAAGGACATTTTTGACAAGATAGAGTTATGGAGACTTGCTTCAGAAGGCTATCTGTTACATGATGCTCTACACACAGATTATGTTTACGCTTCATCAACAGCTTTGATGTGGTTAACTCAGATATTAAACACAAGCGCTTCAATACTCTTCCAGGATATTATGAGAACTCATATTGTTCCTTTCTTATTGCGATTGACCAATCTGAAAGAACTCTGTCAGCTTTCGAAGATGGAACCGTTATCGACTTTTAAAATGATATCTCAAGTTACCTACACTAAAGATAACTTAAGAGCGATAACTGAAATGTTGGAAGATCTTTCTAAACAGCAGTTGTCTTCATTGCAAGCGATTGTGTTGGGTGAATTTACGGAAACATTCTACTTTAAAAATATGTTGAGGCTCAATGCGGATCAAAGGTTGTCCATTATTGAGAAGACAAATCGGATGCTATATAATCCTCATGCTGAAGTTAGAGAGTCATCAGCATCTACACTATCAGGATTAATTCACATGTCACCATCTCATGAAATTGCATCCGTTATCAAAAGGTATATTAAAATATACTCCGAGGATCTTAATAAGGTTAGGTCAAAATATAGGGGTTCCAAGTTTAACAAGATAAAAATGTCTGATTCTGTTATATTGCATGCGGCAACATTAGGTTTAGGATCTATTGTAGAGGCATTCTCTTTTGTCTCACCACCTCCTAAATGGGTCCCAGAGATCCTCAGTATTCTAGCTCTAAAATCTTCCGGCATACCTGGGATAGTAGGAAAAACTGCTAAAGACATTTTAGGGAAATTTAGGAAGAATAGACAAGATACGTGGCATGTAGACAGTCGCGTTTTTAGTGAAGATCAAATGGAGAATCTTGAAGGTGTCTTATGGAAAAGTTACTTTGTTTAATGTCATGAGCTGATGTCCTCTTCTTGTATAATGTCCACAATTGATGAATATTAATAGAATATATAATGAAGCAATTTATGTACATTAGTATTTACGTGAGATTACTTATTTCAAAAAGAAAATCCAGGAAACCAATCGTTGCTACACCTGATAAATCCTTGTCATATTTCTTGAAAATATCCGTTAGCTTCCTTAGGTATACCAAAAGCTCCATAAAAGAATCAAACTTCAATTTCATGACGGCCATGCCACCATCATAGCTATTCTGATTGAATGCGAATTTTTGGAAGAGAAATAAGACCAAATCAATATTCAATTTGTACCCTATTTGCTCTAAAATTGTTTGAAATTCTCCGAAAGAAATGTCACCCGAATTATTAATATCAGCAGCTACAAATAATTTCTTATAAGCTGAAAGGTACTTCCAAAGAGATACAAACTGTTCGAAGTTCAAATGATTTCCTTTAGACAGATTTTTTGAACCACTAAATAGATTAAGCATTAAATTGATAGTTGACTCTTGAAACCTAGTATGATCAAAATTGGTTAGAGCTAACGAGAGTTCCTTAGAAGATATCTTCCCTGATTTATTAACGTCGACTTTGTTGAAAACAACGCGTAATTCGTTCTCTAATTTTTGTTTGTTTGAAATATTCTTTGGAGAACCTTTTCTTTTAGAAACATCTTGGTATTCTATATCATTCTGATATTGCTCCTCATTGCTAGGTATCTGCTGTGTAGGTTGGCTTGGCAAAGGCCTCTTCTGTAAACTGTTCTGCAGTTTACTCCCATGCAATGGCTGCTGGTAATGCATTTGCTGTTGCGAAGTCGATTTGTCAGGAACATCGTTCGTATTCTTCATTACATCGTTGGAAGATGCATATGCTTGATTTTGGTAATCTTGGGGGTTCATAGGTGAAGATGCTTGATGCATTGGTCCAGGATTCTGGAAATATCCTGGCATCTGCACGGGAAGCGACTGGACCTGATTCTGATAATAAATCTGCGAGTTATTCTGTGACAGATTGGCTGAATGCATACCATAAGGAGCTTGGTTATGGTATTGCATGGATGCCTGAGCGGCGTTATTCATTTGCTGGTGGTACCCTGTATTGTATCCTTGAGGTCCAGGTTGATATTGCATTTGAGCAACATTGTAGCCCTGCCCTTGATTATAATGCATGTTACCACCTTTATTTTTTGGTTGTCTTTGAGCTTCATTGATTCGAGACCCAGATACTGTCCTGGAGCCATGTCCCATAGAGCTACCAACAGCGTATGCAGCGGATTGCTGGGGCGTTGGATACATAGGCAAATCGTCACCTGGCATCTTAGTGTTATATACGAGTTAGAATATAGCTCAAATTGTGACTATTAATAATCGGTATTTATTCACTCGAATCGAACACGCTATAGTCCTTATTAATTTTCAATTATTATATCGCGAAGTGAAGTATCCAAAAAAAAAAGGATCAACTTCATCTAACCGCTTTCGACACCAAGGAAAGATTTTATGATAACTACATTTCTACTATTGGACAACTTTTATTAAAAAGAAGAAATAGAATTTACATTCGATATATTATATAGAACACAACAACTGCACGATACGTAGCCAAACAGATGCCAAGGCCATGTGCAACATATAATCATAAAGAGTATGTTGTTAGTGTATTGATTTAATCACGAGGTCTTCTGTAACCAGATCTTGGACCTCTGGAAAGACGTTGTGGTCTTTCAGCTGGGGCACCCTTCAATCTGGTCAATGGCAAGATTCCTTCTGGAATGTTTAATTCTTGTCTCAAGAAATCAACACCTTCATCAGTCAAGGTGTAGTAGTAATATTGCCATGAGAACTGAGTCTTGACGTAACCCTTAGAAGTCAAGGATTGCAAAGCCTTGATGACATATAAGTTTCTTGTGTCGATTTCCTCGTGCTTTGGAGCATCGAAGTCTTTCTTAGCAACAACAACACCTTCTATAATAGAGTTAGTATTCCTACTTTTGAATATTCAATGAAAACTCATGAAACAGAGAATCGGAAAATCCTTCAAATCCTAGCAATTTATTCGTTCTTATTAAAAAACTTGGGTTAGGTCTCTTTATTAAAAGGGACAATTTCTCCCCATACACTTATGAGCTATATCCCCTCTTCGAGATCATTTGAGCTAAGTGGTCCCTCACTTGCATCACTAGTGATGTCATTCTCGTTTCTCTAATTTTCCATTAAACAACCACGGATTACTTACCTTGGAAGAGATATTGGTGAATCTTCTTTCTGTCTTCCTTTGGAATAAGCATGATTAAACTACTTGTATATCTTTATGAAGGTTAATCAGTAAAACCAGTTAATTTGCTTCTTGAACTTTTCAGAGTGAAAATTCTGTTCTCGCACCAGCCAGAACCAAACTTCCAAGATTACGTAACAAAGCCGAGAAACTTACATAAACACATTTTCAACGTATAAGTCGCATTTTAAGAGTACAAAACCACTCACTAGAGTCACATATCAGGTGATATCATATAGGGTACAGACCTATGAAACATTAGCTTATACCACATTCTTGGCTTGATACATGTCTTACTGAGCCATAAATAGATCAACCGAAGATCTGCATATTATAAAGAAATGACATAAGTATTATATCCTAATTGGGAATTTACCAAGGTTTGTCTTAAAGTGCTAGCTATATGATCATTTAAACCCTTGGAAACATATTTTAGAAGCAATATAGCTATACAACTTGCAGTTCTAAAAATTGAGAGTTAAAATTGAGCAGCTTAAAAGACTAGGGTGAAATCAGTTTTGTTTTATTGAATAATTGGAAGCAATTATTAGTTCAATAGCTGAATCGCGCATAAGGAAATCTACTGAGCTGGTGTTGAACTAGGAATAGTATGAGGAGAGGGAAAGAGAATGAGGGCGTTTATGAAAGGACATAGATCAGGCTCCTCGCAAAGCGATATTAGTCATATAGAAATTGAGGGTTTAATCAAATCAGGTCATGGGCAGGAAACTCCAGTTTCATCGCCAATGATAGCAGAAGAGTCTGACTTTATATCGCCTTCAAACAAGACTGGAAATCGTAACAAGAATACACCTAAGAGATTACTTTTACCAATTAAGAATTTATTTTCGTCTCCAGGTAGCACGAGGGGAAATAACCAAGTTTTAGATTCTGGTGATATGCTAAACAACATGGTTTTTGGGACATCAAGTGGTAAACATAAGGTCAAGAAAAAATCTTCCCTGTCCAGCATTTCATACGCTGTAGATAAGCAGAGCCTAGAATCTTCAAAAGTGAGATCGTTCATGAGTCCAGTTGATTTAAATTCTGTAGCTCTCGGCAGTATGCCTCAGGTAGAGATCGAGAACAAGTTGATTGATATTCATTCGGAGCAAAAAAGTAGAGAAAAAAATTACCTTAATAGCAAGGGCCTAAATAATCTTGCGATCAAGAATTCTAAGCTGGGCAATTCAAGGTTAGAAAATGATTTGCCAAAAACTAGAACAGCTGCTTTACTCAGCCCTTCGATGTCATCTAATAGCTATTCTTCCACCAAATCACATAGTAAATTAATGAGTGAAAATAAGGATCGGGCAAATGATAGATCATTTCTATCAGATGACGAGGATTCTGAGACCGGTTCAAACTCTTCTCAGTTTTCATTCTTGAAGACAAAAGATGGAGGTCGAAGTACATCGATCAAGTATTACAAGTCTTCGAAAAAGCACAATAATGCTTCAAATATTGATGTTTCTAATTTCATCACTGATGATTTTGATTACGACGCTGTGTCAGACTATGATTATGAGAATAATGGCATTGATGATGAGATAAACCTTGTTGACTTTGAAGATGAAGAAGTGCCGTACAAGTCTATTTTTGAAAGCGAAGAAATAATAAAACCTCAGATATATATATCTTCTGCAGAAGAACCAATTGGCGAAAACGTGGATCTAAAACTTGATGAGGGCGATTCTAGTCGAAGGTTATTTAATAAATCATACCATTTATCTATAGATGGGATTGATGAAAGTACCACATCAAGTTTAAAAAATAATAGCTTGGCTTCTCAGTTTTCTGACGAGGACGTTCTAGAAAATTATTATGATTTGCATAAGGCTAATGATGTATGCGATGAAGAGAGTGATTTTGTGCGATCAACAACTCCTGAGATTACATCGCCAGGGAATTTAGAGTTATTTGACGTCTGTTCACCACTTATAAATGGACTTACGATTGGAAGCAACCTCAGACATAGAATCAGGGGAATCAGACTGTCAGATGCGAGAAACCACTCAAGTGCAGAAGTTAATAAAAACTTTATTCATAGAGAAACCTCAGTGGGAAGATCTAACCCATTACTTTATGATTCTAGAAATATAACTTCACCACCTAACGAACTCAAGATATTTCGAATGCGAGTGATAAAGAGTTTTCATGGATCATTGGATGAGGACCTTAATGAATCCATACCTCAAAAGGTTGAGGAATTGGAAAAATGGAAATATGCACAAAGCTTTAATCAAAAAGAAAAACAGAAAGAGCCTCTTGTTGGGCTTGGTATATCGTATGATGAAATATCTTTGGATTCAGATCGCACCAAGCTCAACCAACATGATAATTACCAGGATAATTTTATTAATATTTCAGCTAACCCCGGAGATATGAGTCAACCAGGCTTGGGGGACCCTTTTGAAAACAATAAGACTAATAGCAGTCGTAAAGAATTATTTACATTATTAGATAATATTGATCAAAAAAAAGATTCCCGATTTGCGGCATCAGCAAAATCTGATGTGAGTACTGCTCTAGGGGATACCGATAACAGCGATAAAAAATACAATATAGATAATGCTTCTAAGCGACACGAAAGAAGATCAATAACGAATATGATGGACAAGCTTGCATCGTTAGAGTCCTCAGGTAATATAGAGGAGAAAAATAAGCGCAAGACGATTATGGAAATGATGAATACATTAGAACGATTAGATAGACCTATCAAAAATGATAAAAGAAATCTGGGAAGTGTATCGAAGCTCGTTGAAGATGAACAATCAGAGAGAGAAGATCAAGTTAAGGTAAAGATGGAACAGAAATCGTGGCAAGGAAGGGATGAAAATGTTGCAGCTATTTCCTACAACGTTGAATCTGAAGATTCAAATAATTCGAAGGAAGAAAATATGCATAGGAAACTGTTGGCAGATTTCTATGAATACGGGTTTCAATATGATAGAGAGTTGTTGGATGAAGTGAATGAAATACCACTCGATTTTGATCCGGACTCATTTGTTAACCTCTCAGATGAAAACAGGAATGCACCAACATACATGAGGTCTAATTCATTTAAGAATAAACCACTAAGAGTTGCATTAACGAATAGCTACACGTCTAATAGAATCGAAACACCAAACAAAACGGTGACTATATATAGATCCAGTAGTTTAGGAAAAGAGCCTGAATGGTCCGGGTCAAGTTGGAACATTAGTAGGGTGCAATCTTTAAGATCAGTTGGTTCCTCGGTGTTATCATCCTACACAGATGTGGACAACCCTGCAAAGCAGGAAGATACTGATGAAAAGATATCGCCAACGAGGAACTACCCCTATGATTTCAGACAAAATATTGCCTTACCTGAACCTAGTTTGGACTCTCTAACGAATAGCTTCAATTTAGATACGATAAGTGAAGCTGATTCACCTCATATTAGATAATAATATAAATAATAGTATAAATAAATTGGCATTATATTAAGATATATGGCAGAACTAATCACGCTAAAGATTGGATTGCAGCTTCATGAAAGAATTGAAGGTGTAGTTATTGTCTAATGCATAGTCATAATAACGCCCTTCTCTTCCATCAATCTTATGATTCAAAGATGGGCCCTGTTTTAATGTTTGCCGTAAAAGCGTAGATCCAATGACATGGGTTTTATCAACACCAAGATTCTTACTTCTAATATGATTACTTGATGTTTCATGATTTCTAATAGTTGCTAGTTTTAGGCCCAGTGAATTTGTTCTTGTGGGTATAGCAGCATACAGGGACGCTTTGAATTTGTCTGTTGACCTCGATTCGAAAGATCTAGTACTTGAACTTGAAGAGGTTGTCGAGAGAGAGTCTGTACGAAATACCCATTTATCTTTCGCATATTTTGAATAGATGCTTTCAAGGTCATCACTGGAACCTAAGTTATCATTATCATCAACTAGCACAACTTCTACCTTTTTACCATCCTTCATCCTTTCTGTTACGGACTTGTAAGACAGAGTAGAATTATTTCTATGCACCAAACAAAGATCATATTTATCCTTCGTCAAATCAATTACTACACTGTCAGTATCTGAAGGAGTCGTGCTAATAGTTTTCCTATTAAATGCAGAAGACTGGTCACTGAGATGACCTGTAGATTTAGTTACAGTTGAGCTGATAGAAGCTTTGCGTTCTCGACCATGACTTCCAGATTCTCCTGAAAAAAACTTCCATCTATAAGGATGACCGTTTAATGTAGATAGAGCTCCCTTTGAATTTAAATTATTTGGACTTTTAGAGTTTATAGTTTCATATTTATCATAGGAAGCCTTATCAGTTGGATCATTTGTTGGGACTCTATGGAGAGTTTTAGGGAAATTATCTACAGACTCAGACTCCCTGAAATCTATATTATATTGTACCTTCAGGGAGGGAGGGTCAATTATAGATAATCTGCTTGCATTGGTGTCATCAGTCGATGCTTTTGCTTTACCCAGAAGGAGAACTTTTTCAGCATCAAGTGATCTTGATCTTGCATGACAAAAACTTTCAGGTGTGTTTGGAACAACTGCTTCTTTAACAAAGTCTATCGCACACATTGATTTATGACGGGAATGACGAAGGTTTCTTGTAGGACCACGAGAAAGACTTGGTGGTAGCGCTGGTAGCTTCTTTTCAGATGTTTTATTTGCTTTTATGTTCCTAGAAAAGGTTCTAGATACTGGCGTTGACATCCCATCAGATTCTGACTCCAGGTCTTCATATAGCAGTCCAAAGCATTCGCGTGCAATGTTTTTAGCTGCTTTAGTAGGCAGGTGGACTGGCTCTAAACGCTCACTTTCAGTTCCTGTAGAACAAGTGTCTGGATTTATTTTATGACCATACGAGTACTTCTCTGATTGACCAGAGTCCTGGCCAGTAGAAATACAATCAAGGTCATTATTTAATTCTGGAATTTCAATTTGACCTGTTGCAGACCGGAAACTATTTCTAGAAACCTTTGATCTAAAGGAACCCTCCCTCGCTGGAACACTTACTAGATTTTTGTTGTTTGTAACATTTGTTTCATCATTAGGAAAAACAAAATCCTTCCCAACCCCTTGGTTCTCGATCCCATAAGGAAAGTTAAAAAAGGCATCTTCTTCAGTTTTTTCATTATTAGTGGATGGTGCTTCTATATTGAAGTTGTCTTCTTTACTCTCTGCTTCGGTGATTTCAGAAATAATAATTGGAGGTTTTGCAGGCTCTTCAAAAATCTCCCCTAATTTTGGCTTATCCGAAAAATCCTGCTTAGCATCGTCATTCAAAGAATCAATAGCAATATCGAGACTTCTTTGTATCGAGTTCCAGGAAATCCCACTTCCCAACGATGCAGATGAAATAGTTGAATTGTTACTTAATATTCTCGCACTATTCGTATTTCCAAATCCCTCCGTAAGTTTTAGATCCTTTCTTACATCATAAATAGGTAGCAAGTTACTTCCAACGCTTAAATGCTTATTTACAAGCAGGTCTTGAGAGAATTGTTCTATAGGGAGTGACACAGGCTTTTCTGTAAAAATTTCGTTATTAATTTCCTGAATAGGATTTTTTTCGGTTTTGCTAGTAGCTATGAAATTTATATTCTCTTCATAGGTTACTTTGGCAGCATGGATTTCTCCATTTTGAGGTTGCCTCGATCGGTTCTCGATTTGAGAAGTTAAACGATTACTTTTTCGTGAGTCTGAATTTATGCTGTTACCAGCAGATCTTCCTCTAACACTAGTTTCATCTATGGTGCTTAAGTTATCACTATTGGTGGTAGGAAACCACAGTAATGTTTTACCTTTTTTCTGATTTCGTAGAACAGGAGGTGGGCCGGTCCTACTAGGGGAAGGGATATCAAGTGCTATTATGCTACTGCTCTTAGAATCTTCTAAGTAGGTCTGTGCCAAATCCTGCCCAAACAGATCATCCATCAACTCATACGAATATCCATTGTAGACCAACCTTTCCTGTTGCTTATCAAATTTATTTGCTCCAGGCTTATTATTACTTGTAGAACCTTTCTTACCAAGCTTAGGGGGAAGATTTAAAGTCAATGGAATAGGTATAATATATTTGCTATTCTCAGGTGAAGTAATATGTATCTTTCTAGATATGGGAGACTTCAGTAGTGCCCTCAATCTATCAGGAGATAATGTATTCGTAGAGGAGGCTATAGAACGCAAGTCACTTTCACTTGGGAACATAGTACTTAGCAAGTCAAATGGACCCTGCTCACGGTGCCTTCTATTTTTAATTGGTGATGCAGATCTTGCTCTTTGTTGAGTAACCTTTTCTCCATGTTGCGTATGACTTAAATCCTCAACAGATCTACTGAATGGCAAAATATTCATCAACCCACAATTTTAATCTTCAATTAGCTTCTCTTTAGGCTTTTCAATGCTGGATAAAAAAAATTAAAACAATAAACTGATTACCAGCTTTCTCTCGAATAAATTACTTGCATTATTTACAAATATCCTAAATAGGGAATATGGCATCATGTACCATAATTGTTGCGTTTTTAAATGAAGTTTTAATGTGTCTTGGTATACATAAGATCTAATAAAAAACTTATGTCAGTTTTAAGTAGTAAGCAGAACTTATAAAATGTTACGTGTAAAGTATTGAACCAAAAAGTGACATTTTTTTTTGTCAGATAAACTGTCTCTGACAGTCAATTATGCTGTTTGTGGCATACAATAGTTACAGCATATGCAGTATATATAAGTTTTTGCAACCTGTCTGTGGATTTAATTGGGATACAATAGAAAAAACATATATACTTTGTTGTAATTCAGAAGAGGTCAAGCCCTCCAATATATCGTAAAGCTCTAAAGATAATGTCTTTAGACTCGCAGGAATCTGGGATCATTCAGGTTTCTCACAAAACAGAATCCTTAAAATTGAGAGATTCTACTAATTTGCAGAGGCCCAACAGTCACAAAGAAAAACCTAAAATGGCCACTGAAGCGGTAACAAGTGTATCTAGTACGTTAGATAGAGATAATTTTAATACCAATAAAATTAATCTGGATGATTTCGAAGAAGATAATAGTAAAGGTACAATAAAAACGGATACATCTGAAATACGTCAGAGTTCCCATGAAAGAACCCAAAAACAAGAAAAACAGCATGTGGAAAAAAGCTTAAGTGAAACTAGTGAAATATCAGCTGAGGCCCCAAGTAGCGGCGTTTCTGAGTTTGTGGAAGCTAGTCAATATACTTTTGAAAACAAAGGACATTTTATTCCGCCATACATTTCTCATCTGAATTTCAAGTATGTATCATTCAGTCTGCTACCTGGTCAGGTCGTAAATAAAAACAAAAGAAGTTGCTTTGAATTGAATATTATGGTGGCCGGTGCTGTAGGAACCGGTAAAACGAGTTTCATGAACATGGCATTTGATACTGACTTGGCAACTGGAGAAGAACCTTTGTCAACTAATGCCATTTCAGTACATACATATTTATTTGAAGAAGGTGACTACAAAATCAAGTTAAGATTAACTGATACTCCTGGCTTAGGACTGGCAATTGATAATAAGTATGCATGGGTGCCACTAATAGATTATATAGATGACCAATTCAGACTGAGACTCTTACAAGAAGAGCAGCCAGATAGAAGAAGGATGCTGGATGCAAGAGTGTCACATTGCTTTTACTTTATATCACCAACAGGGCAAAGAGTATCACAATTAGATATCAAAACTATGAAAGAGATCTCTCTCAGGACCAGTCTATTTCCGATTATTGCGAAAGCTGACACCTTTTCCTCTGAAAGTTTATCTTATTTCAAGACTAAGATAAGAGAAGCATTAAGAGAAAATGATATTCAAATTTGCGATAAGATCCAATGCATCCCACTAGTCGAATTGATTAATAGCAACATGCCCTTCGCAATTATCAGCTCCAACACTTTGACCGAAAATAAAGAAGGAAAATTGGTTAAGGGTAGAAAATATAAATGGGGAGTAGCTGAAGTAGAGAATGATGACCACTGTGACTACAATATTTTAAAGGAAATTATATTTTCGTCGCACCTAGTTGAGCTTTCTGAGTCTGTAGAATACTACTATGAAGATTTTCGCAACAGGTTGATGAAGTACAGCTATGAAAAGGCTTTCAATGAAAGATCAATTAAAGAAGGAAATTTCCACAGCTCATGTAACGGAGGCTTAGAAAGATACAGTGACAACTATCATGTATTTTACGAAGAAGTGAAAAAGTCATTTTATGAAAATAGCCCCATTTTATTCGCAAAACAGGAAAGATTGAAGGAGAAGTATTACAAGCAAATCGTGCATCACGAAAAAAGGTTTAGAGAATGGAAAAAAGCCTTGGTGGAGAAACAGAAAGAATTGAACCATGAAATCAAAGAATTGCATAAAAAGTCTTTAAAGCTTCAAGAAAACGTTGACGCTTTAGCTCTGCTATATGAGCTTGAAGTGTGATTGCAGAAACTCTTAAAGATTACCTAGTATGTGCTTTGATATTATGGTTGGTTAGTACAAGTCTGCTTCTTCCTCAGTTGTCATGTCTAAATAATACTGTCAATTACCATTACCTATTTATATACTTTCTATCACATCCTAATCAACATATGTCAGCATGTATCAGTATATACGTCTATTTCAAAGCTTTTATTGAGGGGTCATTCATAAAGGAATCGACATATTATCGGTTTCTCATCGGAACGTATGCTCAACATGGTTTAGCAGTTTGCTTTCTGCGCCGATTGTAAGCACTGTGCCCAGTCTTTTAACTATTTTAAGGCTGCGCGACACTCCTAGTTTTACTGCGTTATGAGCGTAAGGGATAAGCAATTTTCTTGAGGTTGTTATACCCTGTATACAAAAAAGCGATCTCATTCCGTATCAGGCGGATTCACTTATATTCTTGTTAGTGGCAGTCATTTAGATTCCTTTCATATATAGTTCTCTTAGATAGGGCAAGTAAGAATATCTAAAAGTTATCTTGAGAGGTATCAAGTACTTTTAAATTAGAATAGATATGTCATTTACGTTTGAAAAAGAGTCTATTTTACCACCTTCAGATACCAGGTCACCATTTTATTACAACTTGCCACCTCGAGATTCAAAACCTATAGATGACTTGATTAAATATTTCAAACTATGGAAACATTTTATTAAATCATTGATTGCATATTTCAAAGATTTGGCTACGAGTAAGGAATTAGAGGCGAGCCTAAGTTACCAGCTTATTGGTTCAATTGAGTTTCCCGGGTTCAAAGATCTCCCTAGGAAGTACATTAACACTATTGAACTGTCTAAGAATAGTGGTGGACAAAATTTGAATAAGGAATTGAAGAAAAGTGCATCCGGAACATCGCTTTCCAGCATGCCCTTTTCACTGGGACTGAATACACTACAGCATACCAGTACTGTTACGCTGACAGCAAGCACACCCAGCAACAATAAAGGGGCTTCCGGGAAGAGGCCTGGATTGTTGAGGGCAAAGTCTAATAATTCCACATTCTTGAAGAATTCGAATGCTTCTGAGCCATTGATCACGCATAAGAGATCCGGATCCTCTACCAATTTTTTGAAAAGTTTCAATAACCTAGGCCAGGCGGCATATCATAATGTATCTGGGACTTCTCAAAATTCTAGTTCATCACCTGTTTCTACATTTCAGGCAATGAACACAAATGATATCCAAGTACCGCTGAACTTCTTTCCAGAGAACTCACTATTCAACAACTTAGCACCTATCTTGGTAAACCATCATTTCCAATATTATAATTCTCAAATGAGGTTATTGAGAGAATTGAACCAAAAGTTGATACCTAGAATGGAATCCTTATTGAAGAACTTATCACTCAAGATAAAAGAAATAAAAGCTAATTTGAAAAATGAATCTTTTATCAATGATAGGGTAGCATTAGAAATAAGTGATACTGGAAAGATTTTAGCCGCATTTGTTCAGTCAGTGGAAAGATATTCCGCACCTCGTCCTGTGATCAAAAAATCACACGTAGATGATGAAGAGCTTGATGAAGAAGGCGATGGTCTAGATGACCCCTTCCTTATTAAGTTGAAAGTTGACTTTCAACTAAGGAAACAGATTTTGCAAGAGAATTACATGTTTGCATCGTTTGTCAATTTGCAAAATATTTCAAAGGATCTTTTCACCTATATGAATAAGGAACTTTCCTCAATGACTGATAGGTTGGCAAAACTAGCCAATAGTGAAGCAGTCTATGCTTCCAGCTCAGCTAATTTAGTTGTGAATCTACTTTTCAATATTCAAGCACACATCGAAACAGCATCAGGCTTATCTTGGGAACACTTTATAGTACACAACAAAAGCTTTTTGAATTTGTACAAGAATGTGGATGATAACTTGAAAAAAACTCCTAGATACTTAGAGAGTATTGTTTTGCCGTACACTAATTCAATTCATACGCGTTGTTTAAAATGGGGTTATATGTATAAGAAGCAAAAGCTTTTGAAGTCCTATCACAGCAATTTTTATGTTTTGAGTTGCAATTATCTTCACGAATTTGATGTTCAGGGAGATAAAGACAAAGATCCAACTGGTTTAATGAGGGAAGCTCGTGGTCTTGCTAAAGATGAAATAAAATCTAAGAAAGAGAAGACCAAGAAGAAAGATAAACAGAAACTTGGAGGGGTTGTTGGACCTGATGATGATCCATGTAAGTCATACAACCTTAATAAATATATTTTGAAAAGCAAAGATCCATCAAATTTTAAATTCGTTCTCCAAAAAATATCAGATCCAAATAAGAAAATTACTTTTAAATGTGCTGACTCGAAAGATTATGAAAGCTGGTACTCTGAATTGAGCGTATTAAGCAGCTTTGGGTCCGAGCATTACAAGAGATTTTCTTACGTTCTAGACCAGATAGCGTCTAAGGATGCCGAGAAATCTTTCCAGGAACAAGAACAGTTAAAGAAACAACAGGCTTTAGCTGCTGCCACAGCCGCGCATTCTCATTCTCTGGAAACTCAACCAGGCAACCCTCCTAAACAGCGGACGGCATCAGATGCAGCATCTGTCGCTTTTAGTGTTCCACGGTCATTTGACAGTCAAAATTCTAGAAGAACAGATAATTCTGATATCTCCTCCGAGTTGCTGAGCTTAGCAAAAGAACAGTTTGTTTTGAATGAGCCAACGATATTTTCTTCAGGTTCGAACACACCTGCTTCATTACATAGTTCTGAGAAGAACCCATTTGAAACTACTTTTTCTGGTGCACAGTCCTTCAGTTCTTCCCCTAATTTGTCACCAAATTCTTCGATGAGTAATTTCACCACCAACTACTCTCAGGCATTTAATGGCAATCAAGCGACAAATTCAAACCCAACGCTAGATGCAATAAACAAAAATATGGAACACGAAACTTACCTAAAGCTCCAAAAGCAATTTTTAAGGCAACAGCAGGAACTTTTAGATTTAAAAATTCAAGAATCAGAGTCCTATAATAAACAATGCATCAACCAGATTGTTCACAATACCTCTCAAGGCTCAATGAAGGTAGCCGAATTCTTGTCACCATCCTCCAGGGGTTCTTCTGCAGATTCTATAAACTCCATGGTACATCAAAATCAGCTACAAGATGCCCTTAGGGCCAATGAGGTTATTCTTAATAATAAGAATAGGTACGAAGTGGAGGGTCTGTCTCCAGGTGCAGGGAGTGGGATTTTCAAATTACCCTCTAACAATTCAGGTGGGAGCAACCCTGGAACTCCTAAATCTGAAATACCTACAGTATTTGTTAGCTCAAATCATTAGATATCTCGTAAACCTATATATTCGATATACACAATATATTCCAGTTTTTTTATACTGGGCCTATTTAGAATGAGTTAATGACTTATCTTTTAAAGTGCACGTGAAAGTTGTATTTTTTCAGGCACTAACGGTCTTAGTGCAAATACAATAGCTAGCAAAAGTATTATATTCACCCCCAAAAAATCTACTCAATTGAATTAGCTCCATATAATCAGCTAATACAGTCAGAATTTGTGATAAATTCATATCAGATTTCATAGATTATAGGTATTGACACCCATTGATCTATCATTTTTTTTGAACAGCCTTTGATAAGTTTAGATTGAAAGCTTTTATCAAAGAAAAATCTAAGACAAAGACGAAAAGCAATACAATTAGCTTAAATGGAAGGTACTAATTCTTCTGGTTTCAAAAAGAATGAGTCTGCAATCTCATCTGATTTTGAGTCTGACGTTGATGTTGTAGATGGAGGAAATACACAGAGAGTACGTGTTAGAAGAAGCTCATCTTTATTTTCCTTAACTCCAAAGGAAGAGCTCCCCAGGCCAGATGAAAAGGCATACACTGCTTTTATAGAGGATCATAGACATTTCAGCCTTATTAGAAATTTACATATGGCAGATTTCATAACTCTTTTGAATGGATTTTCAGGATTCTATTCTATTATTTCTTGCCTTAGGTACACACTTACACGGAAAGCACACTATGTGCAACGTGCACACTTCTTCATTTGCTTAGGTCTTTTTTTTGATTTCTTTGATGGTAGGGTTGCTAGATTGAGAAACAAGAGTTCTTTGATGGGACAAGAATTAGATTCTTTAGCTGATCTTATTTCTTTTGGCGTTTCACCTGCTATTATCGCTTTTGCAATTGGATTCCAGTCTACTGTCGATGTTCTACTTCTCACCTTCTGGGTTTTATGTGGCCTTACCCGTTTGGCTAGATTTAATGTTTCCGCAAACAATATTCCAAAAGACAAGTTGGGAAAGTCGAAGTATTTTGAGGGATTACCTATACCATCTAATTTAGTTTGGGTTATCTTTATGGCATACCTTGTTTACAGCGACCGTATTGATGACAAAATTCCTGGAGGATTTATATTTCAGGGGACCTTTCTCGAATTCCACATTGTTGCTTTAGGATTTGCTTTGCAGGGATGTGCTGAAATTTCCAAGTCTTTACATATTCCTAAGCCATGATCAATTTTTTATTTACGTATGTATATATAAAGAAATTATGCTTCCTCTCCGGATGATCCTAAAAATTTACGAGATATTCCAACACATTTGATGTCTCTAAAGTCCACACCATTGAATACACCTGTTTGCAACTTTTGGTAGACTTCCTTATCGAAGTTGATAGGGTCCAAAATTCCAAGGTACTGTGATGAAAAATTTAATTTTTGTTTATGCTGTGAAATCTCAAGAATTGCACATTGTTCCCAGAAAATGTTATGAATTCTTGAATACTTTAATATATACCCTATACGGTATTTCCATTTCAACTTTTCTCTCTCAACAGTGTCTGTTTGTTGGTTCAAACCTATCTTCGAGACTTCCCAGTGAAATAAAGATAACATAAATAGTAATTCTGGCATATGTCTTATACGCTTGATTAATTCTGAAGCCTTCTCTCTATCTGGTACTTTTTCTATATTTTTTTCGTACTCGTCTACGTTCTTAACATAGTTTATGGCTCTGTATAATATATTCTGTCGTCTGTCTATTTCCGGCTTAGGTAGGTTGGGTGTGCTATAATACCTAGCCATATATGCGTTTCGGTACACCCGTATTCCATTTAGCGCAATACTAGCATGGCTAGTATAGTTAATACAATTCATTCTTGATATCATAGTAATAAAGACATTTTATAGAGCTTACCGTTTTTCAAGTGACAATTTTGTGTTACTTCTTATTTGAAATATTTTCAGCGTCATGGAAATAAATGCACCATACTAGTAATCGAAATAAAACCTTGACTAGATTTTATAATGATGGTTGGTGTGAACCGTTTGATGATTCGTTCTCTCAAGCCAACATTAAGTTTAACTGTTAAACCTAGAGGTGTATACTTGAACTCATTTGCAAAGGTTCAGACCAGGTTCAATACTACCAAATCTAACGATAAAAAGAATGAAAAAATATTGACTGATGACCTTTTAGCAAAGGCTGGTTTTGAAGATGCTGAAGCTAAGCTTGATGAAAATGTTGGAGAAGAGGCAAAAGAAAATTCTAATAAGGATAATGATAGCACGGAAACTCGTGGTAAGAGGAAGAGAAACACTCAAACTTCTAAACTTGCCCAAAGGGAAAGAAATGCAAATGTATTTTATTTATCTGTGGCACTTGCTGGTATCCTTGGTGCTGGTTATTTGAGTCGTGATTGGGACTCGGAAGAGGAAAGGAAACAGCTAGAAGGTAACGATATTGAAAATGGATACATGCCTTCATTGATGTATGGTAGATTCAACAAGAGGCTAGGTTCCTTGTTCACTTTTTTTTCGGAACCAGCTTATGAAAACTTGCTACCTCCTCCAGCACCAGAACCATACGCCCGTCCATTAACCTTAGTACTTTCATTGGATGACTTATTAGTTCATTCAGATTGGGACACCCAACATGGGTGGAGAACCGGTAAGAGACCGGGATTAGATTATTTCTTGGGCTACTTATCACAGTATTATGAAATTGTTGTATTTGGTTCTAACTACCAGATGTTTTCTGAGAAGATTGTAAGTAAATTGGATCCGCTTCATGCCTATATTTCATATGCTTTGTTCAGAGAGGGATGTCGTTACAAGGATGGAAAATTGATCAAGGATTTGTCTTTGTTAAACCGTGATATAGGAAAAGTGATTCTAATAGACGTTAATCCAGATTCATGGTCATTACAACCTGAAAATGCCATTCCATTGAAACCTTGGGATGGAAAACCAGATGATGTTTTGGTTAGACTTATTCCTTTCTTAGAATATATGGCCACTCAGAATATCAAGGATGTAAGGCCAATTTTGAATTCTTTTAATGATAAGTACAAGATTATTGATGAATTTAGCGAAAGAGAAGCAAAGTTAAGAGAGCAATGGAAAAAAGACAACAAGCACCTTTTCGATGCAGCTGGTAAACCAAACTCAGGTAACTTCTTGGCTGGATTATTAGGTCTTCCTGCTGCCAGCATGAGTAAAGAACCTAAAATGCCTTTAGATATTATTAGGGAACATGGTCAGAAGCAATATGAACATTTCCAGAATTATATCAAGGAAAACGCTCCTAAGTTTATGGAGGAGGAGAAGAAATTAAAAGAAGCTGTAGGAAAGGTGACTTTAAATAAATTAATCACTGAAGGTTTACCAACCCCCGAAGATATAGCTAGGATCCAAGCTGAACAAGCAGAGCAAGCTAGACTTGAGGCTGAATCCCAGAAGAAGGCTAATTAGTTGAAGTAGCTTGGTCTAATGAATATAGTCATAGAGTATCCTTGGTATCTAGTCTTAATCAACTCAGCAATGTATATATAATTAACGTTTAGCGCAAATCTCATGGTAGGCCCATATCAGCTTTATATATTTTGAGTAATATCAATATATAAAAAAATAAGTTATTTCCCTCCTTCTACTAAGCTGGCTTCCCTATTTATAATTTAATTTTTCAATTTCAATATTACAAGATTAATGAATAATAAGGACATATATAAATGAGCGATGAAGCATATAATATTAATAGATTTAGTTTAGTTTCTCTAAAAAATAACATGCAATATTAAGATTTCCTACCATGCACTTAGCCAGGTGGATATTATGCTGTACATAACCAAATTTTCATCAAAAGATTTGTCTAGCGGGGCAACATTAACAAGCTTATTCACTATAATTACTCCGGTATCTAAACTGTGCGTAAAGAAATTAAACAACGTGGTTTTTCCAGCCCCCATCTCTTAAGCAGTCAAATACTGAAACACAATATCCAGATACTCGATCCAATGTTCACATCTCCATCAATTTTGAGCTTGTGTTTAAATTCGTTCCAAGAAAATACATCCTTAGTCTCAAAGTTTTAAACGCTCTGTGCATTGTAATCGCTAACCTCACAACTTGAGAACTCTTGGGTTAAGGTCAGAAGGCTCATCAGGGCCCCCACATTTGATCTACCCATGCTTTAAAAAAGTCAAAACTTTGCTGTGCTTTGTATATAGACGGTATTTAAACTCTTTCAACAAAAGAAGGCTTTGCCTTTTGAATAGATATGAAGTAAATTTGCTTATCTTTGTTTAAAACTGAACTTTAGGAAATTTTCATGCATGTGTCCTCTAGCCTGATATACAGTAAAGAACGCTGCGATTATCTTAATTTTAGTGGTGGTCATATCGATTGAGCACACTTCAAAGCAGTAAAAGCATTTAAACCCATGGTAGAATTAGCCCAGCAGTAGATAGATCCACGATAGCTAAAGATCCTACTATAATGGCACTTTTGCGCTCCCCACCAGAAATTCATCTCACACACTCGCTACCTACTTTTTGATGATTATGCTTTCAACTAAAACGTTACTGGGGGTGTCCATGACGCCTGAGTACAGTCTCCGAGTTAAAATTATCAATGCTCAATCTAGGAGTCCTAATAGCAATTGCAAACCTCAATGTTTATCCAACCATCAAATAAGGAAGTTTGTATCAAGCTCAGGGATAAAGGGGAGCATTTTTATTTTCTTTTCACTATTCCTTCAAACATCATCCCTTCGCAAAAGACATTATCGTTTATTCTCTCGAACAATCCAGCGTCAGTGTCACTAAAAGTCTTTAAGAGAATGTTATACCTGCTCCAAGCCTACATATTACTGTTACTATCGTTCCCCGTTTCGCAGCACCACAGAAATCATCTACTAAACGACGATATTGCTTCTTTTTTTCGAGAACTTTTGATGAAATTTACTGCACTAAATAAGATATTTTTACCAGTTGAAAACTGATTACAGCACATTAACCTCCTGATTGTAAGTGTTTCGTAGCCAATCCAGAGATACCGACATCAACATTCTCATCTCCTTCTTGGTTGAATGCAAGATATGTATTCATATAATCTCCTTTTTCTACCTATTTGTATATCTTACCTTTGAGAAGCATTCAATCATCCAGTAATTCATATTCTGTATAAAACTTATTAAATTAGAGGGGTTATCGCCAAAAAAAAAAATAGTTAATTCCGCATATGTAAGTAGAGCTGAAATTTTAGAGATTGTAAATTGCTCATTGCAGTTTATTTGCAGTCAACGAAAGGAATTAAAACTTTCTAATTCCGTTTTCGGCGAACATTGTATCAAGTCTGCGAAAACCATATTGAATTGTGATTGGCGGAATCCCTGCGCGCAGATCGTGACAAGTGAATTATCAGATTAATCAGTTCTCGAAGAAAATTTTATATAGTGGACAAGGTATAAATTGAATTAAGGACTTCTTTTTAACATTATAGGTAATAGCTACTTATGGTATATGAATGATGACCAATAACGAAGTTTCATTAGCTCCACGACAAGTAGCAGGTGGGCCTGTTGATAGTATAATAAAATCGCCCGAGCATTTGGGCCCCGCTGGTAAAAGCAGCCCAAGGTTATTAAAGGATGGAAATGTGGCACCAGTTGGCATCAAGAAGATAATCACATCCAAAGAGTGGGTGCTTCCACCCAGGCCAAAGCCTGGGAGGAAGCCTTCGGTTGATACGCCTGCCTCAAAAAGGAAAGCACAAAATAGAGCAGCGCAAAGAGCATTCAGAGAAAGACGGGCTACGCGAGTACAAGAACTTGAAGAAAGACTACTTGAAGTGGAAAAAGAAAGGGAAGTGAAAGAAATGGAGCAAGTGAACACTATAAACAAACTTCGTGGAGAAAATCTGTTTTTGCTTAAAACTGTAGATCTGTTAAAAAAGGAGCTTGATGTTGTCCGTAAAACAATTGAATCTTTTGATAGCTCATACAATAGATCTCCGAATAGTAATTTGACGTTGAGTGGTACAATTAAGAAAACTTTGGAATATTCTATGGTTCCAAATAACAACGTACAGTCTCCCAGTTCCAGCTCTTCATATTCTGTTCAGCAGATCTCTCCGGCGCCTTCTGCTGACTCCCCACCACATGTAATGATAGCACCTAAAAGTCGGTCTGATTTTATCAACGTTGGTCTAAAAGGTGAAACTGGTAATATTAACTCACCTAATGACTTCAACTGTGGAATGTGCCAGAAAGAGGAGTGTTTATGCGAAGATGTAGGCTTGAAAGTTAATCATAATCATCAAAATAAGACTTTAGAGCAAACTATAAATGAGTTTAAGCCAGTACCAGCTGTTTCTCTTCTGTCTTCCAAGAAACGTAGGAGGGAACTAGAATCTGAGATAGATTTTACTAATGCATTTTCTTCGAAGAAAATACCAGATCTTCTGAAGTTGTCGAAGGCTCTCAAAAACCAAATGCCTTTAAAACAAGAGGTGGCGAATATATCTGAATTTAACGAATCTTCACCAGTTGAAAATTGTGGCTTCTGTTCAGATGACACTCCTTGTGTCTGCCGTGAAGCTGCAAAAGAGGCAGCCAGGTTGTCAGATTCCATGAAGGCTGCGCACGATAATGATAATGAAGAATCAAGTACACTTCCTCCAATTCTGTTCAACTCTGTTTCTTCTCAAAGAAGTCCCTTGCCAGTAATGCATCCCGGCCCTTCAGTAGAGGTTAGAGAAATTACCAATTTAACTCCTGGAGCAGTTCCGACTGTTGTCACGCCAACCATAAGAAATAGTTTGTCCAGTCCTGTAAATTATGGAGCTGATAAACTGAAAACTCAAGAAAGCACCACCGCAAGCGGGTGCACTGGAAATCCAGGAACATGTATGCAATGTCAAACAGATCCGTTATCTACTTTATTCTGTACAACTGTGGCCAGCAAATCTACAGAACTGTCTGAAGGGCTGGCTTCTTCACCATCTAAACATGAAGAGGCAGGCAGCTTGATCAGTAGACCCATGAGCACAACCACAACAACAACATTACCTGACTTAACTTCAGAGAATGCTTCTACGAAGCCTTCCGATTCTATTTTCATACCCTGCGCAGATGCATATAAGACTTTGTCAAGACATAAGAAGTTTAGCACGATGGATTTCAGTACTCTTGTAGGGAAACTTACAACGAGGGGTATGCAAGTTGAAGTTCAATCGGTTGCAAACGTACTACGTGAATTAGATCGAAGACTATATAGTTAGGATATGCAAAGCAGGCTTTGTATGGTTACACGCTCTATTATGATATAGCAGAAAATAAAAAGAAAAACGATTACATTCTTTCTGTAGTTTGTGGTAGTGCGGTTACCGAAATCTATATATCCAAGTGATGGCCTGAAGCATCAGAATATTAAATTCTAGCACAAGTGATATGCTTTGCGTTTGGAGTAGGCATTATACGTTACTTAAGGAAACTTCATCTAGTTTTCATATTGTGACAATATTTACAAGGTCAAAATCCACTTCGATAGAAGGACAAAGCCCACTGATAGATCTATCGCTTGCGTTAAGACATACTTCTAAACTCAAGGTTACTTCAAAAGATTTGAAAACTTTGGACAAAAATAATTATGATAATAAAAATAGCACGGCATATCCTAGGGCATATGAGAGAGAAATAAATGAAAATGTGCTTTCGCCTGCGATAAGGGAATATATAAGAACTAATGAGAAAGCTCCACTGCAGGTTAAGGAAAAGAAACATGAAAAAGAAGACAAAGGTAAAACATACTCTCATAGCAAGAAGCAAACTCTAGAAAAATTAAAACAAAGTGTCAAGGAAAGCTCAGGAAAGCTTGCACCACATCCTAAAAAGTCTAATTTAAACCCGCAGTTCAAGAAGGTATTTTCTGAGATGGCCCAGATGACAAGTGAAATTGCACAAGTCCTGAAGCCCAACCCAGCAGACATCCCGAAACTAGCACATAACTTAGATAAGACTCTTTTTTCTCCTGGCGTTCATTTTTTGCAGGACCCACGAACTAGAGTATACAACTTTACACCTCATCTCAAAAGCATAGTTAAATATGACGAGTTCAATTTTGATGCTATTAATTCTTTTGTTGATGTATCAAAGGATGATACTTTGCTTAATATTGCATCAAAAAATGGGAAAAAATATTTTTCGTCTACATCTTCCATGACTGCTGTGATGAAGCAGTTTTACGTGTTTTTGAATAATTATTCACCTGCATCAACAGATAGGTTTCCATTTCCCAAGTTCTCAGGGTTTTCAGAACGGGCACCTGCAAGTGTTCTAGTAATACCGAAAGGAAAGAATCTGAAAACAAATGAGGTAGTATATGCGATAGAGTCGGATAAATCAAGCGATAATGAGATTTTATTATCTGCCATGGGACATTGTTTAGAAACATTTTTAACTACAGAAGAACACGAATTTGAAAAATATTCTATTTCGCAGGCTACGAATAAGAAGGCTAAAGCTGATATAGAAAAAATACAGAAAGCATCTCAAAATGTATATAATTATGCCTCTTATGGAGACTTTCTAATGAGATCACAGTTAGATTGCTACGATGAACGACTCCCTGGAAATGGAACATTTGATCTTAAGACAAGAGCTGTATGTGCAGTACGGTATGACATGAATAACCCAGATTTATCAAATAGTACGTATCAAGTCTGGAAATTGAAAGGGGACTTTGAATCATTTGAAAGAGAGTTCAATGATTTAATTAAAACGGGAGCTTTATTGAAATATGCATTTCAGGCTAAAATTGGACAAATGGATGGTATTTTCTTAGCATATCACAATATAAACACCTTCTTTGGTTTTCAATATTTGCCTTTAAGTGAAATTGAAAATATTTTTTTCAGTCATAATCAAATTGAATCTAGAAAACATTATGTCCTCAATGACCCTAGCAAAATTGAAGATGATCTTCCATCTTATGTTTCGGATGTCCAATTTAAGATGACACTTACCATTTGGCAAAATATATTGAAAGTTATTATAGATGAGTTGAACACGCATGAAAAATATAAGAATACCGCTTTTAGATTGGTGGTTAAATCGGTTGAATCAAATGAAACCTCTAAACAAAGATTGCAAGTTTTTGCGGTGCCTCTCAATTCCTCTCAAGTCAGGGAAATTCAAAGCTTTTCCACAGAGTTCAAAACTAGCTTTAAAGAAAACATAACAACGGAAGAAAGATATTCCAACCTAGCAAAGCATCAAAAGCATCTAGAGGATTTCAATAAAAAGTCCACAGAGACAGATATCGGCGTATTATCTTACTATGTAGAAGCATGGCACTTATTTGGTGACTCAAAATTCTGCTTTCGTGAGCGTCATCCTTATCCTAGAAATAAAGAACAGCCTTGGTTTATAAGATACAATATCATTCAATGTCCAAAAGACAGCAAAAAGTATTTGGACTTGGTCTCGATAGCTTCAAGCCAACTAACTTCAAGAGCTAAAGAGAACCAAAAGGAACGTGAAATAATGTCAGATACGACCAAAAGTAAGAAAAAGAACTTAAATGTATTCAGGGTTTACAATGCTGTAGGAAAAGAAAGGGTGAAAAAATGGGCACGTAAAGATTCTTCAGCTGTTTTGTATGAGCCCCGAAAGTTGGCTAAAGCTAGTACTCATAAAATTACAGCATAAGACGACTATAGTCTGTTGGTAGAGCATTGGCTCGTTGATGATATTTCAAGGATTAAAGTTATTGTTTATAGAAGCATTAGATTTTACGTGTTAACTAAAAAATCCATCTAAATTAGTCTTAAATACTTTAATGAATTAAATACCTCATCTAATGTCCCCTTAGCCCTGGGATAGATCCCCAGCCTACAGATGATACTTGGTTCGAAGGTTCAGGTGTGCTGGCCAAGTTGTTCAAACCTGGCAAGTTAATTCCAGGTAAGCTACCGTCACTAAATTGTGCGGAAGTGCTTTTCGAAGGTGTATTCTCAATAACCGCATTTATATTATTATTGACACCATAGTACCAAGCTCCTACCTTTTCGTTTGTGTACAAAGCATCGTGAAATGACATCGGGTCGTTAGGTCTTGCCCTTGACCAGAATCTAGCGGACCTGTCAGCTCCAGCTGAACAAAGTAAATGTCCCATTGGATGGTATTCTAGGGCATTAATTGCCTTCTCATGAGCATAAGGAATAGTATGTGTTGGCTTAAAGGAAGACAGATGATTAGATGATGTCGATATATCTTCGGAAATATGAGTATCGAGCAAATAATGTTGAATTGCTCCATCATAAGAAGCAGTTGTAAGCATAGATGCATGGACTGGATGCCACGCTACACAAGACATATCTGCATCATACCCTCTAATAACAAATAAATCTTTCATGGTTCTTAAATCGAAAACGCGACAAGATTTGTCTCTAGATACGGAAGCAAGCAATCTTTTATTCCCAGAAGGCTGGAATTTTGTCTTTGTCACCGTATGTTTAAATCCATGCAAAGTTGTAATACAAGACGAGGCCCTTGGATCCCATAATTTTATCAAATTATCCTTCGATCCTGATACAATAAGTCCGAGATCAGGATGCCAATCTGCTGCCTTAACATCCCAGTGATGACCAACTAAGGTTCTTTCCTCTTTTGCATTATTAAAGTTCCAAATCTTCAAACTTGAGTCATCTGAGCAAGTTAAGAACTTAGAATCATTAGGTGAAAAAGCGATATCCCTAATTCCATCATTATGCGCTGTAATTATATTCACGTTATTAAAATTCGGTTGCCAGTATTTAAGGACACCTGTTTGATCTCCACTTAATAGCCATTCATCATTATGTGAGTATTTAAGAGAAAATACCGCCAGGTCATGCGCTTGCATAATGGTTTCGAAATTAAAAGTCATTCCGTTCCATACTGTAAATTCACCACTATGAGATGCAACCAAAAGACGCCTACCCTCCGGTGTCCATTTTACTGTGTTGATCGAATGTTTTGCCTTGTTCGATGATAAGTGTACAAATTTGGATTGAATATCCATTATCGAAAGATTTCCCTTATTCTGCCTCACAGACCGTGAGCCATATGCCAATGAAGGTAGCAAATCAATTAAATAGGAAGACTCAGGTCTAATGATACCAATAGGATTGTCATCAACTCCGAGGCTTCGGTTTATATGCCATCTTCCCATATTATTTCCATGGTCAACAGTTCTTCTATATGCTGTTTTTTTCTCCTGTGAAGCAAGCTGCTGTTCTATGTTTTGATTGTAATTTAATGACTTATCATTATTATTCATTCTATTCATATTTGGTCTAGCACCAGCATTATTATATTGATTGTCTCCGCTATTAAACATACCGAAGAGAGTAACAAGTCTGTTACCTACTAGAGTCGAAATTTGAAAAACTGTGGTGTAATAGGCGTGTATCTACCACATTGTTGTCATAACGTGGAGAACTGCTCCATCATAAGATCGAAAGAACGAAGGATTGTAGTGTGTTTCAAGATGGTTCTGTTTTTCTACCATGACAACGCTGATGATGAAACCAACTTCACAGATGAACATAATTCTGGGAAAGATGTCACTGTTCAGACACTAGCAGACTTAGGTGTTTTGTATCTCTACGCACCTTCAATAGACAAGGTTAATGAAATAGCGGAAAAGAGAAAATACAAAAACCGAGATGAAGTAATTTTAAACTTGGATACTTTCCCATCTATGGAAGCGTTCAACTCTAAGATGAGGCAATTTTACAAAGAGCATTATCATGATGATGAAGAGATAAGGTATATCATAGAAGGAGAGGGTTACTTTGATGTTAGGGATAAGGAAGATAGATGGATTCGTGCAAAGCTAGAGCCACATGACCTATTAGTATTACCAGCTGGTATCTACCATAGATTTACATTAACTAGTGAAAAGAAAAATGTTCATGCTATGAGATTATTCAAGGATGAACCTAAATGGGAAGCGATAAATAGAGATAGCGGGAAAATATCAACCACTCGTATTGCCTATGTAGAAAATATGAATTGATTACAATCAAAATCTATAGTATTAAGTCTATAAGATGAAACGAAGCCGTCTTGACACATTATTTAAGCTTGAGGTCCACTCATAACTTTAACATTATTTTCTTTTATCCATTTTTCCATACTGGAGTTGACTTTTTGAACTTCTGTACCTAAAGCATCTCTCTGGGATTTTAACTTATTAGTTTCTTCGTGAATGATCCTGATGACATCATCCACACTTTTCTCAATCAAAACTCCTCCGATCATTTTAAAGCACTTTCTATTAGCTCTTTTAGATGGTTCTATACTTGATAAAGTCTTGTCAACTATTGTATGCTCTTGAATCTGTAATCCGATGGCACTAAATTGGTTTTGAAGTTCAGCCAAGATCTCTTTGAATTTATTATATTCCTCTTGTAACTTGCCTACTTTTTCATTGCTTACTGCTTCACTTTTATGACTCTCTACAGAAGACATATTTGTAACAATTGTTGTGCTTTGCAATAAAGTTTGCAGAGACGAGACAAAAAGAAGCCAATGATCCTAACCTAACCTGCAACGCCTCAAATTTTACAGTTTACATATTTAAGAATATAGTATGCTAGTACGGTGGGTAATGATGAAGCATACCGAATTGATTTATCATTAGGTTTCTATATAAAGAATCAAGATACAAATGATGTTATCATCTTGGAATAGAAAGTGATTTGATATTCTTCAAATGATAAGCTATTCTATCTCTTGTTTGATTTTGGTTATCTACACCGGGGTTTATGCAACTCATGTAAATTCTATGTATGTCAGTACCAGGAATGAAAGCATTTTCATATCATCCACTGATGATGACAGGCTCAACTTAAAAACATATTATGTGAGGAATATACAAGAATTAGAGCGAGACTATGCTGATCTCTTATCGGGAAATTGCGAAGAAAACATAGTTTTTGCAATCAATGAAACTGGAACCTTTCTTTCGAGACACAATCGTTCCACAAACTACGAAGATAAAATTGAAAAGTTAAGCTATGGAGATAGAAGTAATGTACCTCAAGCAACTGAAATTTTTGATTACCCTTTTAATACCAGCGAAGTTGAGGTTCTGTATCTGGAGGAAATTGGAAAACAAGAATGGGAAAAAGGTACAGAGTGGTACGAATTTCTGTACACAGAAGTAGTCGAACAAGAGTATCCAGGATATATTCCGATAAGCGCATGCCAATCCCAAGAACTAGGTCAGTCAGGTCTGGTCGGGTTTTCGTATTCCTTTGGGACAGGTTTCAACATAGGCACGAGTTTAGAGATTGATTATACAGTAAGCATATTCACTTTATCACTTACTATAGGGCAGACGATATCTATAAGCTATTCCATCACAGGAAGTGCAAGTTGTAAGATTAATCTGGGAACCATTGGACAAATTTTTATTAAACCATTTTTTGTATCTGCTATACCTTTAGGAAGAATTGCTAGATGGAGCAAAAAGTATCAAAAATTATTGATGGATCCAGAATTCAGAAAATATAAGAAAGTACATTATCTATTGAAAGAACATCTGTTTCAACTCGAATGTGCAACCAACGATATAGTTAGTTTATTCTGTGAAGGATATAAGTTAGGCGAGCTTGATTGGGAGCACCCCTTAGGCTTAAAATACAACAAAGAAAATTTTCAGCTAGCTAATTCAAAGACCATGGCGGTCTAAGCAGAATATTAAATTCTTAGAATGTTTATTTTTATAGAATTCTATATCACACATTTTATATATCTTTTTTCTCTGAGTCATGTTTCCCAAGAAAGAGGAAGAGTGTTGTAAATATGAACCAACCCGAGATCACAAGTGATGCACAGGCAATATACAACCACGAGTTAGTGATTTCCCAGGATCTCTTGTACTCATCATTTGCAAGGTGTCTTACTACAACAACCTCCTTATTTTCAATAAAACTTAATCCTGGCCTCTTGTATTCAAGATTAAATGTAAACATACCATGTTGGTCTGGCACCTTGAAAGATGCAGAATAAAGATAGCTGTCCAAATCTGCATCAGAGGTTGAGCTAACCGGCCCAATTCCTGTCATATTAATTCTTTGATATGGATCAAGCATTTCAAAAGAGATTTGAAGAGAATCATTCTCGGGGACTTCATATGGAACCCATTGGCCATTTTCTAATTTAGATAAGGCAGCTTCAAAAATGACAGTATCAGTAACTTTGTATAATTTTGGACTAGGCTCCTCGGGAAACCTAGCATTATGATGCTTTGTAAATTGCAATTTTAAAGCGTCCTTTTGCTGGAAAGTCCATTTTAATAACTCTTTGGATATCAAGTCTGATGAACCTATCCAAGAAACTCTTGAATTAGACAAAGTCTGTAATCCCGCTGCAAGATATGATTGTTCGCCAAATGACCAGATTTTGTCTTCTTTGCTAAATCCCTTTAATTCTGAACTAGTGAAGGAGGTCTTAGAACCCCTAACTATGGGAAAAACCAATGGGCTGGAAGAGAGCATCGCGCTCTTACCAGTGTAAGGCTTATCACCATGCACAATATCTCTAAATGATTTATGAACAACATTCTTGTTACTAATATGAGGTATCCCATCTATTTCTTTCGAATGATCAAAATACTGATAACCTTTTGGAGATGCATATATTCCTGCTTCGTTTAATAAAAGTCTAGCAGGTTCAAAAAGAAAGTGGCCAGCATCATCTACAACTAAAATATTTCCTTTATCGTTGATAAAATCCAAGTATGCATATTGGTTAAACGATTCAGCATCACTCATGATTCTCCTCTTGACAGGAAATAAAACCAAATTATCAACAGTTTTCTTTCCCGAATCAAATAAAGCCAAACCAGGAGAATTGTATGTAGAAAGTCTCACATCACATCCCAATTCATGTGTGAGAAGCTTTTGCAACAGAAGAACCTTTTCAGGAACCACTTCGTTGTCTTGTTCAACTACTCTTTCGTAAACTATAAGAACTCTTTCATTACCTGCAGCAAGAGCCAAGCAATTAGTCAAACAGATCGAAAATAAGGCCAAAAAACCTACTATATTTAATTTCAGACTAAAACTTTTCATTAAAGTTGTAGGGTTTAAAGATAGATTCTAAAGTCATAGAATATACGTGTTAGCCTTGACTGTGAGCGCCAGATTTTGTGTAACTTCAGGAACTGGAAAATATCTGCAAAGAAGGTCCATTCTACACAATAGATGAGATCTTAGGTATTTCAAGTATGGCTATAAACGTTAAGATAGAATTCCTAGGGGGTCTAAAAATCATATCTGATAATGTTGCAGAACATAAATGTAGTATTGATGCAGTAGAAGGCGAGTATAGCATGAATGATTTGATAGAATATGTGACAAAAAATTTAATTAAAGATCCAAAAGACACAGATGTGTTTCTCCAAGATGGAACAGTTAGGCAAGGCATATTAGTATTAATTAATGACACAGACTGGGAGCTTGAAGGACAAGAAGAATATATTATTGAAAATGGGGATGTCATCTCTTTCACAAGCACGTTACATGGAGGTTAAATTCAGCATTATTTTAATATAGACTTATATATCATTTAATATTAACAAGCTATCGACGAGTTCAGTAATTGGACAAAAAAATCCTATAGTGCTACCAAATGACATCCTAAAACACCAGGGCCGCTCCAGTTCCTAGTGGGAGTCAACTCCAAATTTACTCTTGTTGATTCTCTCAAAAGCACAATCTTTAGTGGCTTTTCAAGATTTGATAACACAGTACTTTGTAGCAAACGCATGTTATCATGATTTCCAGCGTGTATCTTATCTACAGCAATAAGTTTATCATTCTTTCTTATGCCTGCCCTATAGGCAGGTCCCATCTCGTCTACATCTCTAACCAAGGAAAATGGAATTACAAATGTCTCCTGGATATCTAGTATATTTTCTGAGGAGTTTTGTTGAGCCTGCTCCCCTCCATTCTTTGAAAATTGCTCGATCAACTTTTCTTCAAGAAAAGAGTAAATTCTTTTTGCATCATTTCGAAGTCGAATTATCTTCACTCTTATTAATCTTATAGATGCAACGTCGATATCATTTCTAGGAAATCCATCTTCCGTCAATAGATTCATCTCCATATTAGAATTATATTTGTTGTTTAAAATATCAAATAAAATCATAAGTTGCCTCTCAATATTCTTCTTCGTTGCCTCAAGTTCCTTGTAATCCAAATCTGATAAATTTGTTACTAGTGGAGTAAATTCACTCACATCTAGATGAAGGCTTTCCATAATTCTACGAAAAGAATCGTCATGTACTTCGGATTCAACTGTCATAATGTACTGCTCAAGAATCACATAAAGTCATTCAAGTATTCTTTTTTATTATGCAGGTAATATTTATATTCTACAAACTTTATACTAGAAATTCAACTATGTCATCACACCTGCGTCTTGGTCAACCGATGCGACCCCATATGAATACATACTAGCTTCTTCAACTTCGTCGTGGTCACTACCATTACTTATTTCATTCCAAGAAGCTATAGCTAATAATACGAAACCAAAAATTACAAAAAAATCACCAAGAAGCTGCTGCAAGCTTAATATGTTACCGAAGAATGACCACTCCACAATACCAATCAAAAATATTGTCACCAAGGAAGATACTGATGATAAAACTGGACTAGTGAGAGCCATTAAGCACAAGAACAGCGCGCTGAAAAGCATATTAGATACTATAGAACCGCAGTTATACAACCAAATAGTAGAAGTCTTGTTTCCGAAATCAAATAAACGAAAATGATGAATACCCAAAATTTCAACCAAGAATATTCCAGATCCAAGGATAAGGCTACTGAAAATACCCATAAAAGCCATCATAAAGTTAGAAAATGTCAATTGGCGTCTAGGAGTAAGCAAATAAGCAAGTTCATGTGGAACACATAGATACTTTTTATATAAAACCTCATAGTATCCATATAATATAGCTCCAATTAGAATTATAAAATTACCCCAAAACTTGTATGGATATGTTTGGCTATCAGTTGATGATTGACCTGAATATGTTACAATAAAAACACCACTTAAAGCGATTAATACAGAGCTTGCTTTCAACCAGGAAAACTTTTCTTTTAACATAGGTATTGCAAAGGCATATGCGGCAAATGCAGAGCAGTTGTATATAGCAGTAACATTTGAGGCATATGTCAAAGACATTGCAGCATACCAAGTTGCACCTGCCACATTTAGCACCACAGCAATGTAGAAGCACCTTTTGAAAAGGTACTTAAATGACGGACTATCAATGAAAGAGCTTATACACGCTAACAAAGAGCTTGATTTCGGTAAGGTGTAGCCATCTTTTATCGTTTTGTTACAATTTGTAGACATGTTACCGTTTACGTTTGCTTCATAAATCAAAATACCTGTATGGTGAACATTATGAATTTGCCTTATGATAGATACTTTAAAATACTTCAACAATCCAACATTGTCACTCCTACGTACGATCGTATCTCTTTCTTCTAAAAGCTCTAACCTGTCCTCATGAACCAGATGATTCAAAGGTTTATTGTATTTCTGTATTGTTCTCCAAAGTGAGATCACAAGCACCTGCGAGGGCCAGAAGAACAACCAAGACCCATGTGTGATGAGCAACAAAAAGAACGGCTCTGAGTAGCCTAGCAAATATGCCTGTGATGTAAATTCAGTTTGAGATACAAAGGAAGCTAAGGTAACAGCAAATAATATTACAATCAACGTTAACTTAGTACGCGAAGCATGATTTTCTGTGTAATGACTTCCAAACTCTTCAGAATTCGTATTCAAAACAGTTATTGCCATAATTATACAAAATGAATACTATAATTCATAAATACTATTCGTGTTGGTGACTGCTTTATCTAATTTAGGGTCCACTATGTATTTCACCGACTGAGGATTGTTCGCAATAATATGCAAACCTCAAGACGAGTACCATGTAGCTTGAACACTAATGAATATCTATTATATAGTTTATTAGAAGGTGGGTTGTAATGAATTTATATGCCAAAGAAAAATAATGCTATTAGTAAAATCTGGTGTTTTAGTTTTAAAAGTCAATCACTGTAGAAGTCGGAATCAGAATCAGACTCAGATGATTCAGACCCTTCAAATTCATCTAGATAATAATGCCTTTCAGCCAATATACCTGCCATTTGTAGGGGTTCCCTCGGTAACAATCGTGGTAATATCGTATCAACCACTCTGGTATCATGCAATAAATTGTCAACCCAAGAATCTATGTAACTAAGATCATATTGAGTGGCAGTCCCATTTTTAAGAATTGGTGATTTCAATAGAATACGAATTTTTCTTCTATCAGAATAAAACCTCTCTAGACATTTATATATATCTGCACTTTCCCACACCATCCGCACATACAACATATATAATGCTGTCATGTATTTGAACAGATTAGTATTCAACTGATCTAAGCAAAGATCTATAACTTCCTTCTTGGGTTCTATTTCGAGTAACCTAAGCAAGCAACAGAGGAATGGAGATGGTCTACCATTTGCATTTATTCCTCCAACATAGTGTACCTCCTCTACGATAACGGGTAATATGGTTTCTTCATTGGTCATGTATAAATGCTGTTTGTAGAAGAGCGAGTCTTGAACCAAATGCCTTACAATTGGCTCTAGCAAAGTAGCCTTATTCATTACATTTCTTATATTTGTATAGAGAGGTTTATCTGATTTCTTCATGGTAAGTCTCTGATCAACAATACAAAATACATGGAAATTTCCATGAGATGCGCGTAAAAATGCTAGCAATACATTCAAGAAATTACGATACATAAATATTTACTCTTCCTGTTCTCCGTGCAAAGTACTCTCAATACCATTTAATCTAGTAGATAAGTCATCTAACCTCTGGAGATTAAATTTAAACCACTCCTTTTGAGCTTCAATAAATACAGATAACAATTTGATCGTTTTAGAAGGCTCCAACAACTTCTTCATTTCAGTAACTGCAACCTCCGTTGCAGCAACAAACTCATCCTCTTTTGCGATCAAATTCTCATTTTCATAATCATTAGCCAAAGTGCTCTTTAAAGTATCGAATTCCAGTCTAAGGGCATAAACCTTCTTGCGGAGTTCGTTGACTTTGATAAAATCATCATTTAGAATCTCAACAATTTTAAATTTCCATTCTTGAACTATTGCTTTATCCATATCTAATCTCGATGAAGCGATCTCCATATAAGTGGAAGAGAAATCGAGCAATGACAATGACATTGCGTTATCTGACTCCTTGAAATCCTCACTGAACTTTACCAAGCCATTAGCAAGCTTGCCGTACAATGTCTTCGGGAGGAGTGCAGATATGGTCTGAATCTCAACCTCTTCTGTAGACTCTCCAGTAAAAAACTGCTCCAACTCCTGAGGCGAGGAGACATTCTTCAATTGACTGAATTTCGTGGATAATAATCCACCAACATTTGCGTCTCTTATCTTATTTATTGTAGTATTGCCAGGAGGGTAATCATACGATACGTTAGAAAAGGTCTCATTAGTTAAATCTAAAAGAAACTTGTATAATTTGAATAGAGTATCACAGCTGCGTTCCAATTCAAGGTACTCCTGTGGAAGTTCACTTACATCTGCCGTATTCTTGGATAACTCCTGCAAATGATGCAATTGAGTAGATATTAATTGAGTCGTTTTATCAGTAAAAGGTTGTATAGACTCTTTGCTCTTTTGTAATGACTTTGAAATACTATCATAGGTCAAAGAGTCCTGAATAGATTGTAAATTAAACGGAAGTTTGAATGACATGATATTTAACTTAGGGATGAATACTGTGTTTTTTAGTTCTACAGTTGTCTCATGCCATTTGATTGGTCGTGAGCAAAACAATAAAGTGATTCTACCAGCAAACTATTGTTCATGAGCCTGGCTTCAGAACAATTACTATATGAAAAATATATAAAAGGAAAGCGTTCACTAGAAGCACGACTTGAACAAGTTGTTTTGAATCGAATGGAGCGGACTTCCATTTGATACATCTGCTTTTCCCAAAGAAGTCGCTTTACTACGCAAGATCTACTTAAAGTACCTAAGGATGAAAACAATTCATATTTCTGATAACTTGGTTAGTAAAAAAAACTCTTTAAAAATACCATATGATGTTGTACGTCAGATAAAAATTTCTACTATCAATGGTAACATATCTTCATTGAAGTCAGTTGTCCCTATCTTAAAATCATCATCGTACTATTATGGTTAGATCAAATCATTAACATACTGTTTCACATAAGATGCGCTATATCATTCTTAATGGGAAAATTGTATTTGAGTAATAAAAAGAAAATAATACCTTTGTCCAATTTTAAGCTTCAAAATTTTCCAGATTTTTCAAGCGATCTTTATAGGCAGGTTCGATTGGAAAGTAATACTCTAAGACGTGAATTCCTAAAAATATAAACATCCTACGTTCATCTGCAACAGATACTTCTACATAACATAACCATAAATAAGCATAGATTACAGTTTTCATAATTTGAAATTAAAGTAACTGGAATGGAATTACAATAAAAAGGAAGTCATAAAATAAGTAGCATGTTTCATTTAGCTTCATCGCTATATTCTCAGTATACCAAACAGGAGAGGTACAATATTCTCATATTAGGTCTCGACAATGCAGGCAAAACTTCTTTCTTAGAATATTTGAAGTTGATGTATGCTTCTCCTAGCGAGCCTAAAAAATCGAAGAACAAAAATACGGCAGATCAAATGGAAGAATTGAAGTTTAAACGAATATTACCCACAGTCGGCCAAAACGTTGCAACTATTAAGTATAGTAATAGCGATGATCCCAAGTACGACAACATAAATCTTAAGTTTTGGGATTTGGGAGGTCAAAAGTCGCTAAGAGGAATGTGGTCACGATATTATAAGTCTTGTCATGGTATAATATTTATTATAGATTCATCAGATACTGAGAGATTTCAAGAGTGTTATGAGACTTTAATGGATATAGTGCATCACAATTCTTGGAATGATGGCACCCTTGTTGATGGAGATACCGTGGATATACCTATTCTTATGATGGCCAACAAACAGGATTTGCCTAGTGCTGTTGACCTAGTCACACTCAAGACTAGCTATTTTATTAATCTTGTCAGCGAACTAGATGCTGCAGATTCGAAATTATTACCTGTATCTATTCTTGAAAATCGAGGAATCAAAGAATCTTTGGATTGGTTAGTTACTAGGTTAAATTACAATAAACCAAATAGACCCCCAGAATATTATTGATTTACCAGCGCATTTGCTTCATATGCATATATATTCAACTTTCTTTACCAAATCAAGATACGCTAAAACTTTGGTTTATCTTAAGTTGCTATTTTGTGAAATTCTGTGATATGAGCTAGTGCATATAGCACGTAATTCACAGCAGGCTTACATTTCGCATCCATCAACTTTACTCTGCATGGAATCTATTGTTTATTATGCTTGCTATTTTGTTTTAATAGTGACTTCTTAGTTAAAGCCATGAATTCTTATCCTAATATATTACAGGGATAAATTCTACATTCTGTTGATAATAGTTTATTAAAACATCAATATCATTGAACTAGACCATGTCCCAAATTTCAAAGGAACAGACAGGCAATAGAAGTAATTTCTTTAAAAGAGTAGCAAAAGAAATCTTCGGTAGTAAAAAAAAGGAAAGCTATGAACCAAGAAGTGATCATAGGGATGATCAAATATTGGGTAATAATTCCTCTTCCTCTTCGTATGATGAGCATGATTGGCAAAGTCGTAGAGAAGGAAATAACTACACGACAGGTAATGCCGAATTGTTGCGTTCTACACCAATGGGTGACATGAAAAGAAACACTTCGAGAAACCATAAGAGGACAAATTCTACTGAATACAAGCCTACTAGTGGTAAGCGAAAGACAGTTGAAACGGGTGATACAAAAAATAGAACTTTAAAGCAATCTAGCTTGACTGATCTGAAAGAAGATGCTTTCAAAAACGGTCCTCTGAGGGAGGAAAATCCTACAAGAAAGGTGGGTAATTTAGGTTACCTGAACGAGAAGCAAAACAACGCAGGAATGAATGAGGCAAATGGGGTGGGTAATATATACAGTCAGAATAAGGAAGATGCTAATATTTTGCTGCATGAAGGCAATAATGTGAATCATGATAGGATAGGTCAGCGGAAAGCGGGACAAACTCTTGGAACGAATGAGCAGTATGATGGCGCTAATCAGACCTTAGAAGACGCTAGGAAAATGAAAGATATCAACTCAGCAAGCCTTCCTAAGGAAGATGCAAAAAATGCTAGAGACGACTTTAATAACGTAAGATTGGAAGAAGGTAACTTGGAGAAAGAAAACGGTCGGCAGCTCAAAGAGGAAAGTAATAGGTATCATAAAGACGGCATTAACAATGACCCGGAGTCTAAGGTAGCAAATGCCAAAGACTACTTGCAACATGACACCAATAATCTAAATGAAGTGTCCGGCGAGAAAGATACCAATAAAAAGTCTAGTATCGGTAAAAAAGGAAACCTCGATGAAAACGATAATATCAAACATCAACAGATTTACACATCGGTCCCTCTTGCAAGCAAACATGAAGAAGGCCGTGGAAAGAAGAGCAATGTAAATCGGAAATATAGTCTAGATGAGAACAGCTCTCCTAAAATAAGAAACTCGGATGCCAGTTCAGCCAAAAAGAAACGAGGAACATTCGGGTCTCTTCTTGGGGGAAAAAGTCTATTAGGAAGAAAACATAAGAAATCTATTGACGAAGGAGATGCTCAGGGAGCATCAAACGGTCATTACCCAACGTCTAAAGAAGCTGAAATTCCTGTACCTGTAGGGAACGTAACCAATAGTTCTGCTAGATCTGAATCTAAAAATAATAGTAATGCCAATACCAATAACAAAAATTTTGGCGTTAATCAAAGATCATCTATGGA
This sequence comes from Debaryomyces singareniensis, assembly GCA_031081795.1. Taxonomy (NCBI): domain Eukaryota; kingdom Fungi; phylum Ascomycota; class Pichiomycetes; order Serinales; family Debaryomycetaceae; genus Debaryomyces; species Debaryomyces singareniensis. Next base: position 154,369 of record JARYSX010000010.1, read on the forward strand.
TGGTAATGATATCACGGAAATGCAGAACAGAATCCACGATACCCATATAAATCTGAGTTCTGGTAACGATTACGAAAAGAAGGGTAATGAATTTGATCGTGTCACCCCGGCTCTGGCAGGAAATCCTGAAGGCCATACTTCTCATGCAAAGCAGGAAAATAAAGCTAATTACAATGGAAATCTAACACCTTTAAGTGATGTTATCCCTAAGTCATATGGTGGGCAGATCAAACTGCCAACATCTGATAGCCCCAATGATCATGACGTGTCGGCACACACCCCTAGCAAAGAGATTAACAAGAACAATTTGAACGATAAGGTAACATTACAAGATAATGGCGGGCATTCGAATGCCGAAAAAAACTTGAGCGGAGAGATGAAGCAGAGCCTTCAAAATCACAATGAGAATAAGGGCCATTTGGAAGATGCTCAATACGGAAACAGTTTAGACCCGGCTCTAGCCAAAAATAAAGAGATTAATCCTGGTCAAGGACAAGATATATCCCCCTCAAACCAAGAAGAACCTTCATTAGTTTCCAAAATCAAGGCTGAGGTGTCTAACCTAACAAATACTGCTTCTGACATGTTTTATCTGAATGAAAATAAGGAAGATATTAGCAAAATACCAGGATCTTTTAACAAACAAGATTGAAAGTTATATATTCTACGTCTTAATATTTACTATGTGTACGATTTTATTATAATTATTATCAAATATTGCTGTGCTGTACGACAATCGTCTTGTAATCATGTAGTACTGTTTTCTCATATTACACTCTATTTGAGAGGTCTTAATAGTCAAGCCCACGCTGCACGTGAATGCAGCAAGATTAGGGTTCCCGCCCTTACATATTTTGTGTAATTCAGCAGTCTCAAAAAATTTTCACTTGGGATACGCACTCTCTAACCTGAAGGTGAAAATTCAAACACTTTTCTATTCGTTTAAGGACATCTTTAAGAAAACCAAACACTAATAATGGGTATGTTTGAACTATAACATAAATGAAGAGCTAGTACTTCAGCTATGGAGTACTAATGAGCTTGTATTTGTCCATTACAAATAGTTTCTATTGAATTAGCGGGTGCCATGATTTTGTCTTATGGAATGGGTTGTTATTCATTCGAGATTAAAATGCAAAATTTCACTTGCTAAGTTCAATATAGTACACATTTTGCACAATTTGAAGCTACTCATCCAGATGGATGGCTTTTATCAAGTGTACGAAGCGTTTTATCCACGATAATTTGGACTGGACCATCGATCTCATAAAGCTCACATAAAATACAAAGAAGTATACTAACAATAAATAGGTAGAGTTATTCGTAACCAAAGAAAGGGTGCTGGTTCTATCTTCACTGCTCACACCAAATTGAGAAAGGGTGCAGCTAAGTTGAGAACCTTAGACTATGCTGAACGTCATGGATATGTTCGTGGTGTTGTTAAGCAAATTATCCACGATTCCGGTAGAGGCGCTCCATTGGCTAAGGTCAGTTTCCGTGATCCATACAAGTACAAGTTGAGAGAAGAAACCTTCATTGCTAACGAAGGTGTCTACACCGGTCAATTCATCTACGCTGGTAAGAAGGCTTCTTTGAATGTCGGTAACATCTTGCCATTAGGTGCTTTACCAGAAGGTACCATTGTTTCTAACGTTGAAGAAAAGGTTGGTGACAGAGGTGCTTTAGGTAGAACTTCTGGTGCTTACGTTATCATTATTGGGCACAACCCAGACGAGAACAAGACCAGAGTTAAGTTGCCATCTGGTGCTAAGAAGGTTATCTCTTCTGATGCCAGAGGTGTCATTGGTATTGTTGCCGGTGGTGGTAGAATTGACAAACCATTGTTGAAGGCTGGTAGAGCATTCCACAAGTACAGAGTTAAGCGTAACTCATGGCCAAAGACTAGAGGTGTTGCTATGAACCCAGTTGATCACCCTCATGGTGGTGGTAACCATCAACATATTGGTAAGGCTTCTACTATCTCCAGAGGTGCTGTTCCAGGTCAAAAGGCAGGTTTGATTGCTGCTAGAAGAACTGGTTTGTTACGTGGTTCCCAAAAGACCAGTGACTAATTATTTTATAAATAATTCGTTGTAGAATAAAATAATGAACAACAATAAATAGCTTCAAATATCTATTTGCATCTGTTCTAGCACTTCAATATATTGCTTAATAAATTAAGATTATACTATTTCTTGAATTAGAGTACTGTAGGCTTTAGATCTTAGTACCTGGATCAACTGCATCGATTACAAACTATGATCTGTTAATCAAATAACTTACTGATTCTATCTACAAATAACAAAAAATAAGATTGCAAAGCTTTATTAAAACCTAATAAACCTGTAATATTGTATAATTTATGAATTAATTCAATTGCTTAAACTAACAGTCAACCTTAAGCAGACTCAGCTCTTGCCTTAGCTAAAGCCTTAGCAGTACCGTGCAAAGCATATCTGTGGTTACGACGGAACTTAGAATCAACACCCTTCAATGATGGGTACTTGTGAGTTCTTGGCTTCTTAATACCGTTTCTGTGTGCCTTCTTGGTTTGGTTGTGGGCTGTATGATTCTTAGATTTAGACATCTAACTTAGTTAGTATTCAACACTTTAGAAGTACCAATATATTTAGTAAAATAGCAACACTATCATCTAGTAAATTTTCCTTGGACCATTAAACGATCCAGCTCTGAAATCTTCAGATTTAATACGCTTCTGAATTCAAACCCCCATTAGATCAATAATTAACCCTTCAGAATAGTGATATATATATTACTAGCATATAAAACAATCAAACATACCTTTTTATAAGTTAAGTTATTACTTTAACGAACTTCCTAAATGTTAAAATTAATTGTAACTATCTCTGGCAAGGTGCGGTGGAGCACAGTAACTGAAAATTTTCATTACACAAACATAGTCACGAGTATTACAGGGCTTAGCCCTAATTATTATAATATTTAGTTTATACTATCATGATGGATCTTCAAACTTCAAACTAATTGTATATTAAAGAATTATTTAACGGTATATTTGATGTAGAAAAGAAGAACTATGAGCGGATAGTTGGATCAACAGCCATACTTTTAGCTTTTTTGGCTCTCTTCTCTGTAGCCTTAGAACCAACAGCTCCACCACCCCAGTGTCTTCTGGAGTCTTCATACTTCTCGATGAAGTTTACATTAACGGTAGATACTAACTTGGCCAACTCAGATTCGTCTTCGGATGAAACTTCAGTCAAAGCAGCAACAGAAGCTGTCTTCTTGTGTACAAGGGCGCCCAATCTTGCCTTTCCCTTTATTATAGCATATGGAATACCCATCTTTTTACACAAAGCAGGTAAGAATACGACCAATTCAATTGGATCAACGTCGTTGGCAATTAATACTAACTTTGGCTTTTTGTTCTCAATCAAAGAAACTACGTGATTCAAACCATACTTAACAACAAGGGGCTTTGGAGAAACATCTTTAGCAGATTTACCCTCTGCTATCGCAGCAGCTTCCTTAGTTAATCTTTCTTTCTTTTCAGCACTGGTTTCTGGTCTATACTTCTCAAATAACTTGAACACCTGGGCTGAAGAGTTCTTGTCTAAGGTATTTTGGAATTGAGAAAGAGCAGGTGGAACCTTTAATCTCATGGACAAAATTTTCTTTTGTCTTTGCAACCTAACGTATTCAGGCCACCTTACGAACCTTGACAAATTTCTCTTTGGCTGGATGCTTTGACCAATACCGAAGTTCTTTGGTCTTGATTCAACCAAAGGGTTCTTTGGAGCAATATTTTTAGATGACTTGTTAGATAATGGAGCTGGAGCAACTTTTTTGGCAGGCTGTGTCATTGAGTTAGTTAAATGTTGTTCATAAATTTTATGCGAACGACTTTATAACTTCACTCTACAGTATCGATGATACTCAGCCAGTGCAACAAGGAACTGCACAACTTCACGAATACTACTAGAGATGCAAAAAAAGCAGTTGATACCAGTTAAGCATATCTATTGACTTTCATGAAATAGACTACCCCGTGCACTAACAAATATACAACAGTACATGTATAGTGAAGTGTAACAAAGGTGTCCAGCTATAAATCAAGTCAAAAGACTTACCATTTTTATGGATAAATATATATTTATTAAAAGTTTTCTTCTGGTAAAATCTTTTTTTTTTACTGAACATTTTGCGGTATATAATCTACGCATTCTTGTAATTACGCGCGGATGACTTGTTAATCTATTTACACTATGTTACAGGGCATTCAGTTGTACGAACGTGAATTTGTCCCTCTATGTAGTCAACCCTTGTTATGCAAAAATTATCTTCTATTGTTTTTCCAACCAGAAGTTCTCCAGAGTTGAACTTGTCGATAACATCTTTCGTGGATTCTAATTTTCCTCTTAAGTTATTATAACCTATAATATCAACATTCACATCACCAAACTTACCATTGCTCTTTAGTAATAACTTAAGATTTATAGGCTTGGATTGTGGCTCCAGTCCAAGGCACCTAATATATTCTTTGAAGAGGAGACCTTCCCAGAACTTGTTAGATTGCTGTTGAGCACGTTTGTTGATAAGTTCACAGCTCCTTAAATGATTTGAAATATAGTGCAACTGGAAATTATTATGTGCCTTATGAAACACGTCATTCTGAGCTAGAGCAAACTCTTCAAATTTCCAGTGATTAATCATATCAACGTATCTACGCAATGGTGATGTTACAGTAGCGTATCCATCTACTCCTAAAGAATCATGCCTACCCTTCGAAACTTGGAAGTGAGCTGTATTCAATACCGAAATTATTTTAGACAATTCTTCAACTGAAAGTCTTTCAAAGCTGGTGAATCTTGTAAGGCCGATTTCAAGCAATTCATCTAAAACTTTTCCTTCAAGACCCATTTGCTGAATTCTGTGAATAATATCAATGTTATTCTTACTAGCATATACTGATGCTAGGTAGTTAGCACTAATCATTAAATTAGAAACCAATGTCTGGGATTTAGATTCTGTATCCTGATCCTTATTGTTTGTGATAGTTACTGCTGCTAAGCATTCAGGAACATCTGATATTAGAGCGTAAGAGGTTTTATCCAGTTTGTGAAAGCCTTTTTTGTAAGTTTGAGGATATTCAACAGTTACATTTGAGCGTGTCACGTCTATCTCTAGACCCTTTCCAGCAATTATTCGGCTGTTTTTTATAGCAGTAGCAATGTGGTACAAGGTGGAAAGATTCTTGACATGCATATCATTGCAGCATCCACTTTTTAAGTCCTTTATATTATTTGGATCATTTAGAATATTATTAACCTTATTATAAGTGAAACCAGTCGGAAACTGATTAACACTACAGAATCTAATTTTGCAGCTATCTTCCATCTGTCTCAATATCTCTTGAGACTGCAGCTCATTGAGCAAATAATGCTCACTCCTTTGTCTCTCAAGGATAAATTTATCTATCAATACCTTATCTAATGAAAACTCAACAACAAAAGTTCTGGTTTCCTTTAACCCAGTAAGCCCTGAAAGTTTGGATATAAAGCTAGGAAGCATCATAAAAGGACCCTCAGGAAAATACGAAGTAAATCCCTTACTGAAAGCGACTTTACTCAATAAAGATGCAGGCTTAATATAGGAAGTAGGATTTGCAACATGGATCGATACAAGATAATTCTTTAAGTTCTTGTCTGTAGTTACAGCAATCCCATCATCGATCTCATGAGCGTCCTCCGAATCAATGCAATAAACCGGTACGTCTCCAAATGGTTCTCTAACTTGTGCTAATGGATCTGTTTCATATAGTTCCTTTGAAACATCAATATTTGTATTTGGTTGTTCAATTTTCTCATCAAAATTAGTTAAATTAGGGATAACAAAATTTTCTTGTTCATTCTCTTTAATATTTTTCAATATATCTGACCAATCTTCACATTTCGAAAAGTCAGAGTCAAGCATAGCATAAAATTCCTCATTGAAATCTGAAAGCATCAGGACATTATAACCTGGCAACTGTAACGCACTGGACCAATGTGAAGGAGTTTCTCTAATATGATGCATCTTATTCAAAACAACCCCCAACCTACTCAAAATCTCATAAGCTCTTACCTTTGAATAATCATTTAACGCAGGAACTAAGATAGGAATCTCAATTTTATTTTCCTTCAAAGACTTATCTATTTGCCTTAATATAGAGACAAGAGCAGTTTCTAAAGCAGGATCGTTGGTAAGATTTCCAGCAATATAATCTTTGAATAATTTTATGATTGAATCATAGTGTTTGGGGGGCGTTAAGTCACGATTTGATTTCATTTTGAGAATTACATATTTAACAAATGTCGATTCACCTTTATCAAATTTCAAGTAGTTAAGAACCCTGTTTGTTACATCCACGTTACGGAGAGGCAATATATTCACACTCAAAGGTAGATAGGTGGAATTATGCTCTACTAAACTCCATAAGCGACCTTGCATTCTCAATGCCAATATAAGTGAAATAAATCCTGAAACAGAATATTGTGCTTCGGAACGTATTTCAGTCAAATTATTAACAGGGACTGCTTTGCCTAGCAGAGAGGGGCTCTTCTTTAGCCCCCCATAGGTTAAATCCTCTAGGTTACTTCTCCATCTTTGCAATAAGTTAGATCTCTGTAATGTGTTTTCTGCATCTGTTAACATATTCAAATCAAACTGTTCGACATAAGATTTCAATTGGAAAATAGATATCATCCTAGGTGAGTCCAAGAGGTCTTCATTTTCATCATACTGAAGTATTCTATGTAATATCTCAAGCTTTTGTGCAATTTCTGGAATATCTTCGAAAGCTTTAATTGATATTTGTTTCAAGGCATTTGAATATATGTTCCTCGCTTCTATTGGCACATGAAATGTATTAACGTCTGAATTTGTCAATAGTTGCGAAGAAGCTTGAGATACTACGAAGTCAGACATTCTTTCTGATGTATCAATGTCACCTGTATTCTCCTGACTCGGTACATTATTTTTCACTTTCCTTTTTTGCAATTCGGCTGGAAGAGCTGCATCAGATTTCGAAAAGATTGCATCTGGAACACCAACAGGAGCGATATCCAAGTATTTCTTTTCTAACATGACTAGTTCGTTAATGATGGGAGAAAGATTTGATGCAATCACTTCTGGGAATCTCAATTTTATCATTTGCTTGGGCCCAAATATGACTTCTCCCTCGCAATTTAAATATGTATAAGAGTTAGATTCCAAATCCTTGGGGGTAGCCACAATTATCCATAAGTCTAGACTATCATTGTCCAAAGCAACTAAATCCCCGATACTGATTGGATTCATGGCATTGCTTTCTGAAATATATGCATTTTGTATAGAAGCTTTAATGTGCTTCCGTATGATAGCCTCTTTCTCTATTCCTTTGGAATCTTTATTTTCACTCAACTCTATAGACCTAGAGGTTGAAATGAATGACTTACGCCATTCAGATGAAACAAGTTTATACCTTTTCAGCATTCTAGTCTCACATTCCTTAAATATTTTATCATAAAGGGCTTTGTTGCTTAATGATAAATCAAGCTTAGTGTTTGCAGGATCAAAATATGTCACTTGCTTCTTCCTTACTATTTTTTTAGTCTCTTCTAAAATATCAACAGCTGATGAACTATCTTTAGGCGCATTATACTTGCCTTCTCCTTCTAGCGCATGATTGTTTTCTGATACATTTTTAGAATTCCGCTCTAGGATATCATATTTAGGACCTCTATTTCTTGCATCATTCGCAACGGTACCAATTAATCGATTTGAACTCCTCCAGAATTGAAATCGTATCATATATTAATTTACTCTATAAATTGGATAAATGAAAGTGTACGTAGCTCTGCTTAGAAAACATCGCACTAAAATTTTATTGATTGCAAATCCACTCTTCCTGAGTAAGGTACGAATAAATCCTAGAAAATTTTTATTATTAACTATATGGCAGAAACCATTGAAGTACCATCTTGAAACCTAGTTCTAAAGACCCTATTTGCATTGGTAAACATTCCCTCCTTTAACGAAACAACAATGAATTGAGAACCTTTAAATCTAGTTTTGATTAAATGACCTATATTTTGAGTGTGTGAGATATCCAAAGCAGCATCTACTTCATCTAATATGTACATAGGGGCAGGCTTAAATTGCAACAATGCCATTATAAGTGATAATGCCACCAAAGACCTTTGACCTCCTGATAGTTCAACCAAACTTTCTTTCCAAACCGGACCCAATTTTACTTTCACCTCCAAACCTTTAGTAACATCATTTTCATCAACTGGTACAAGTTTAGTGTGTGATCCTGGAAGGAGGTCCTCGAAGATATTTCCGAAATCAACTGAAACCTTCTTATATGTGGTATCCAACGTTTCTCTCTTGTAGCCATTCAATTTTGATATTGTGTTTTCTATCTTGGATTTATCTTTTTCGATTGTCCTTATCATATGCTTGAGAGATGCCTCTTTCTTTTCAACATTGTCGATCATACTCATGATATTAGTGTTCACTTTTCTTTTCATGCCTTGCAATTTTTCTTCTAATAAGACCACCTGTTCCGAATATTCCTCTAAGTTGATATCAGGATATCTTTGTAATATGTTATTTAAAACAGCAGTGTCAAGTACCCAATCATTTTTCTCAATGACCTGATCTAGTTTAACTTTTAATGAGGTAGAAATTGCCTGTGACTTTTCAAGGTCATGGGTCAACCTTTGAAGTTCCAATTGTATTGTTTCTCGTAAATCAGATTTAGCCTGTATAATACTTGATAGTTCATTGAATTCTTCGTCCAATCCTAGTAAACTGTTTCTTTTGTCGTCTAATTCTGTTCTCACTTCAAGCAATTTTTGATATAACTTTTTTTCCTTTTCTTCTATCTCTTTTAAATCTTGATCAAATCTCACTACTGCAGAACTTATTTGTTGCACCGTTTGCTCTGTCATCTTGAGCTCTTCGTTCTTCGTTTCTAAATCTAACTGAGCTGATTGATAATTTTCAGAAAGCTCATTCATTGTAACCTCTTTATCCAAGAGAACCTCCTTGAGTGCACTTACTTCTTGCTCTAACTTTTTAAGCTTTCCTCCTTTATCATTAGAAAATTCCAAAATTTCCTTTTCCACAAATTTCATTTCCTTTGTAGACTTTAAAATGCTCTTTTCTTCGTTATTGATATTATCTTCGAGAGCTTTAATTTCTCTAATATTATTCTCCTTTTGCTTAAAAAGAACAGCAGACGGGTCGCTCTCAAACTTACGCTTCAACAAAGATAATTCGTGGCGCTTCAAATTGATTTCATTTTGAATATGTGAATTTTTTGCCATTATTTGGTCAAGTCGATTCTTTTCTATCTCTATTTTTCCCAAATTAACCTTGAGTTCGGAAAGCTCATCCAGAAGATTATTATATTCCTGTATGGACAACAATACAGAAGAAGATGACTTACGAGACCCACCTGATAAATTACCCTCTGGATCATACACATCGCCTTCGAGAGTAATAGAACGAGTTCTTACATCTTTATTGAAAGTTATTTCTTTCGCCGTGTTAGGGTCATCGCAAATGAATGTACTTCCAAAAATGTATTGCATGGCCTTTAGTAAGCTGTTGTCATAGTCGATAAGGTTCAAAGCCAAGTCTACTTTACCAGGACATAATCTTTTTGCGGCCTGCACGGTTTCATCACGTACTGCTCTCGGGCGTATCTTATCCAAAGGTATTATTGTGACCCTCTTCCTTAGCTTCCCTTTTTCGAGGAGTAAAGATGCAGATTCTGCGTCCTCAACAATAACATTGTATAACCTCCCTCCTGCGCATACTTGCAAAGCTAATGCTTTATCTGTATTACTGTTATCGAGTTTGAAAAGCTGGGCAGCGAGCCCTTTCACCTTTGATCTGTCAAAGTTCGAAGAAGGCAAACTGTAGCTGAAATCAAGGTCGCCGATTTCTCTAACAAGAATATTCAATTTTCTAGTAATATTTTGCATTTTGACATTGTTTTCGTCTTCATGCTTTCTCAACCTGCCCGCCAATTCGCTGTCGGCGCCTAGGTTTTTGAGCTCCTCTTCCTTTTGGTTGATTATAAGCTCATAGCTTTCAATTTGGTTCAATAATTCATCATTTACTTTAGTGGCATGAGTCATTTTAGGCTCGATTGATTCCAACTCCTTTTTTAAATGCACAATTTTAATTTTAGCCTTCTCAATCGAGATATTCGAACTGTTAATCTTTGTCTTTATATCTTTCAATTGTGATGTGTAACCAATATCAGCGTTACCTTTAGCAGATATTCCAGTTGATAGTGAGGCTAATAACTCTTCTTTTTCATTAAATTCACTTTTAAAATGAGTTAGCTCATTTTTTGCAAATTTATAGTCGTTTTCTATCCGCGTAAATGATTCAGTATTTGACTTGATGGTATCACTTAGCATAGCTATCTTTTGTTTTAATGATGCTGTTTTTGATTCTTCTTGTCTTCGGTTATCCATAAGCAAATCTTTGGTTGTAGTAACACGAGTTAATTCATTGTTCAACTCCGCTTCACGTTCTTCAAGACTTGATATATTCCCATATTCTCCAAGCTCGGATTTTTTCTGTGTTTTTATCTCTTCGAGGTCTTCTTTCAAACTCTTAATTTCACCATCTAACTTTTTGAGTTTTTCGCTATTCTCTTCTATTATAGATTCCCTCTTGTGTAACATGTTAATATATTCATCGTACTTATTTGAGTACGTAACGTAATCGTGTGCACTCTTAATTCTAGTCATTCGTTCAAGGTCTGTTTGCGCTTGTTGAAATTCCAAGAATATCCTCTTTTCTGTTCTCAATTTTTCTAACTTGGGTTCGATTTCTTCTTGTAATAATGACCTTATTTCAGTCAATTTTGATTCCTTCTTAGCCATGGTTTTTTGTGCCTTATCTTTCCTCTCTTCAAATGTTCTTGTTCCGGCAGCTTCTTCGATAAGAGACAACACTTCCGATGGTTTCATATTTAAAACTTTAGTGATACGCCCTTGCATGATCAAAAAGTTGGGATTATTGATGTTTAACTGGATTGACTGAAATAAATTTAGCACCGTTTGCTGTTGTGCTTTGTGCCCATTGATTAAATACTTAGATGTGCCTCCAAGAATGATTTGTCTGGTCACACTGATCTTGCTACAATTTTCAAACCCTATAGGGGATTTAGCTTTATCATCATTAGTAAATACTATTGTTACACTGGCTTTGGTTACCCCGGCCTGTCCTCTCTTATATATTAAATCCTGAAGATTAGATGCTCTAACAGTACTCATAGACGAAATACCTAAAACAAAACATATAGCGTCTAATATATTTGATTTACCAGATCCATTTAACCCAGTTATAGCATTAAACTGGGAGTCCCAGCCAGAAATAACCGTACGAGTGGCATATGATTTGAATCCATCTATAATTAATTCTTCAACTTTCATAGGATAAACAGTATGATAAATCTAAGATGATACGTTTGTTTACCTTTCTAAATTGCGCGCGCAATCTTGATCTTCAGCTCTGTTGAAAGCGCCATGGTCTAAGTAAATCACGACATATTTAGTCTTCTGTAAGGTAATACTCAATCTTTCAACAGGTGTTTTGCTTAAAAAAATGCTTGTTGATTATAGGAGTACTATTTGATCAAACCAAGTCCCTTAAGCCTAAGATTAGAAAGGAAACAAAAATAACGTAATCCTCGAAGCTCGCTGAGCCATTAAAAGTTATTTAGCATATATAATATCGCATGAACTGTCGTAGGCACTTATATTACGATGAGTTCTAATGACTGTGATGACATGCTCCTTGTTGTATGGGCCATTAGCATCGAAAAGGCACTTTGGATTGTCACGTGAATGTAAATATTGACATAGACTCAAAATAGACGACGATTTTAAATAACGATTGAAGAACGCAAGGACAAGAGTCCACCTAAACGTAACCTATACCTTTCTATCTTGATAAATCGATTGGTCTTTGTTGAAGAATTGGAGATATTATAATCAAGCAAAGATTTTAAGGTCAAGAGAACGGAGACAAAAGTTATTTTTATTGTAATATCTGGTACAAGATGGATGAAACAACGCTCATGAAGCAACAAGTCTTGAGGTATGTATCTGTTGCTTTGCTACCAAAGAATGCTCTACTAACTTAATCAGCGAGAAACCAAGAAACAAGGGGTTTTTTAGGAATCTTAAAATTGGTGTCTATGTTTTCATCTTTGCATGTGCAGTTTTTATATTGAGGTTAGTTAGACTTAATATTGGCCAAAATTACACCCCAGACTTTAAAACGCATCCATCTATAGAGTTCTATGATCTAAATGACTTTAAGGGGAGTGATGATGGCTGGCAAAGAGAAGAAAGGGTGCTATTTTGCGTTCCACTCAGAGATGCGGCAGGTCATCTTCCAATGTTTTTTGGACACATGAAAAATCTTACATATCCTCATCACTTGATAGACTTAGCATTTTTAGTGAGTGACTCTTCAGACGATACAACAGGTCACTTAAAAAGACACTTGGATGCCATCCAAAATGACCCTAATCCTAACATGCCATTCGGTGTTATAGAAATATTTGAGAAGGACTTTGGTCAAGCAATAGGTCAAGGGTTTTCAGATAGGCACGGGTTTGCTGCCCAGGGCCCTAGACGTAAGTTAATGGCCAGAGCAAGGAACTGGCTTTGGTCAGTAGCAATCAAACCCTATCATTCATATGTATACTGGAGAGATGCAGATGTGGAGACTGTTCCGGCTACCATACTTGAAGACCTTATGCATCACGGCAAAGACGTAATAGTCCCCAATGTTTGGAGACCATTACCAGATTGGTTAGGAAATCAGCAACCATACGATTTGAATTCTTGGAAAGAATCTGATGGAGGATTACAACTTGCACAAAATTTGGATGAGGATGCGTGCATTGTGGAGGGTTATGTCGAGTACCAAACCTGGAGACCTCACTTGGCGTATCTTCGCGATCCATATGGGGATCCTGAAGTTGAAATGGAGTTGGATGGTATTGGTGGTGTATCTATATTGACTAAAGCTAAGGTTTTTCGTACAGGATCTCATTTTCCAGCATTCTCTTTTGAGAAACATGCAGAAACAGAAGCTTTTGGTAAGCTTTCCAAACGAATGGGTTATTCTGTGTATGGTTTGCCCAATTATGTCATTTGGCATATTTATGAGCCATCGTCAGACGATTTAAAGCACATGGAATGGATGGCTCTTGAAGAAGTTAGGCAACAAGAAGAAGCCAGAGTTAAAAAAGTTTACGATGTCGTCTGGAACAAGGCATTTGACGACGTTCAGAGTGAATGGGCTAAACAGAAGCAGCTGTTTATGAAGAATACAGATATTTCCAGCAAAAGATTAGGAAAAGTTGAGTGGCCAGGTGCGGATCTGCTTGATCTCGATATTCCTGAAAAGGACAGGTTAGCTGAGTTCGTACCATAAAATTTTCGAATGTTTTATATAATTTAGCATTTACTTAATTAGGACGTATGCAAGTATAAATTAAATCTCTCTTAATTCTTTAACCTAAATTAGCCTGTTATTTATCTCTGCGTCACTACCTCTGTAAACATAAAATTGGAAAAAGATGAAAAGGTCCTCAAAAATGGTACCAAGAGAGCCAAGTAACCAGCTCAAGTTAAGAATTATATATGCTTTATCACTTCTGTAGAAAAGGATTTGCAGGGCATATGCTAAATTACCCATAGTAGAAAATAAAAAAAACAACAAGCTAAGGCCCTCAACAGACCTCCGTTTATGATTTCTGATGATTTGAGGAATCCTAGCTCCAAGGTATAACAAAGCAGATATGTACCCAAATATTTGCGGGCCTATCATGACGTCTTTTTGAGGACCAGAACCTTGTTCTGTTTTACCAGAAAAGAAATATCCAATTGCTCCAGAAGCAATAACAATTAGGATCGGGAAAACGTACTTAGAAAAGATGCTATGTAACTCTGGTTCAACGGCAATATCAGTAATTGTGGATGACTTCCTTCTGCTCCTGCTTTTACTTCTGCTCCTTTCGCTTCTGCTTCTCTCTGCGTCTCGAGTTCCAAGGATAGGGGAAGACTCGTCAATAATTGCCTCTGCATGGTGCTCTAACGCATGCAGCGTTATAAGATGATGTTTAGGGTATAGCTTTGTATAATATAGGTATGAAGAAATCATTAGAAAGTCCGCAAAACAGAACCAGATTCCCAATATAATGACCTGTGGTAACAATCCTGCCCAAATCGCTCCGATGCAGTTGAACATGTCACCCAAAGCCCAAATCACGATAAAACCCAAAGCTATTCCTTCTGATGACTTCAAACGCCATTGCTCGACTAATTGGGGAACCAACAAAACAATCCAACAAGAAATCCTACTTTTGTTAATGTTTTCTATGTTGAGAAGAAGATGTTCAAAAATTCATACTTACGAGATGGATCCCAGTACGCCTGATGCTGCCTCCCTCCAACTACTTTGAGATTCGGACACATGAGCTAATGTATTAAGTACTGAACTATAAATCATTTTTCAATAACGAATTCAAGTCCAGGTTGATGAAAAGAAGATTGAGAAATGACGATTTTACTGGACAGAGGAAAGTCTACCTTCCCTGCATGTTAGACATGCTGGTTTTCTTCCCTTACGCAATCAATAGAAACACCTGTATAGGAGAATACTAGAGCAGAAGAATATGTTCTGTGACATATATCAGTGTTATAACGATAAACAGCATATGATTTATTAAAATATGTAAGAAACGTTTGATTTGCATCTGAAAGCCTTATCTGTAACAAGATTCTGCAAAGACTTCTACTATGCGTAACGGCGCTCAGGTCGCTCGCTCGCTTTCTACTGCGGGATTGAAAATAAATTGAATGTGCCGCAAATTAACACACTTCAAATTGAACAAGAACCCGCAAGTATGGATTCCATCCGTATTGGGTTTACATAATGGTTTGATATCCATGGATTCAACGATCTTTTGTGTTTTATGATGTTATTTTAGCATGATTGGATAGTAGTTGGATTCAAATTTATAGGTCTTTGCTTCCATTTCTGGCTATTCTGAAAAAGGCTAAAGCCTACTGTGGTATTTAAGGTGAATTGATAGATGAGCATTATTTTTTAATGTATAAAGATAGAGATAGTTTTAATTAACGCAGAGTACATAATCACTCTCATAGCTGGTAGGGGCTCGTGCATGTGTTATAATTTTGTCAAATATCATATGCTTTTTCGGCATTGCTTGATTCGCCATGTGAATATAAGACCAGAGAACATCAGCTTAATTCGAATGATGTAGCTTTTCTTCATGGTTTGGATATTTAGAAACTTTCTAAATATTGGCCTTACATCTACCAACTTTTTCTCTAGCTGCAATATGGTAGTCTAATTTTTGTGATTATATTATTTACTATTCTGAGCTTTTATTTTGCAGTTGTTTTCGGTATGACAAAAACATGATTTTTCCAACTTACTTCGCTTGACCGACACGGTCTAATGCTTCCCTAATTTTATTATACTTATTATGTCATCAATGTGGGCACTTTTTCTTTGTATAGTGATAGCTGTTTCAGTAAATTCTATTTTATACTGCTCTTTCTTGGAAGTTTAGCGTGTTACTTTTATTTTGCTTTTCCTAATTGATGTAGAAACTACAAGGTGGAGAAATCCTCAAGAGATAAACTAACTTCAATTTAAAGCTCTATATCTAATAAACTTCTAATATATAACGACCATCTTCTTTCATATCTTCTACAACCTTTGAGACGTCTTTGATAAAATTACCAGAACGCTTAGCTGCGTTCAATACAATATCCTCAAGGCACGAGGTTATATCAGGAACAGGCCAAGTAGGTCCACATAAATAGAAAGAACCGTTCTTACTGATTACTGCATCTGTTAATTCTTCAATTGACTCTCTAATTTTGTCTTGAATGTAGATTTTTTCCGGCTGATCTCTAGAGAAAGCGGCACCAATGTGAGTCAAAATACCAGCCTCCTTGTAAGCTTCCCATAACTCACCATATAGGTATTCTTCATTCTTGTGCCTAGATCCCATAAATAAATAAATTTCACCTATTTCATGACCCTGCTGTTTTTGCCATAACTTTTCTTCAATAAAGGCCTTGAATGGGGCTAATCCGGTACCTAATCCAGACATTATAATCGGTTGAGTGGTTAATGGTGGTAACTTCATTATTGAAGGTTTAACGCTTACGACTAATTCATCTCCAACCGCTAAGTCAGATAAATACTTAGAGCAATGGCCATATCTTAAGCGTCCCTTTGGATCTACCCAATCAACCACGACAATAAGCAAGTGAACAGAGTTTGGATGCATTTTCTGTGATGACGCAATAGAATATTCTCTCCTCTTTAAAGGCGTAATTATTTTTACTAATTCAGCAAAGGGAGGTCTTGCAGAAGTAAATTCTTCCAATATATCAACAAAAGTTGAAAACTCTACTTCCTGTCTTTTCTTTAATTCCTCAGCACCTTCAGGTCCGGAAAGTTTTTCTAAAGTTTCTTTCTCTTTGGGATCTTCTGCAAACTGCGCCAAAGATTCGTAAAATTTCTTCGGTGGTTTTCCCAAAAAGTCGACCGTGCTTGTTAAGGTTTGACGGACGGATTGAATCTCGAGGAGAGATGGATCATCCTTATTGGGCACTTCTAACGCAGAATCACCATCAAGATTGTAAAACTTTATAAATTGCTCCACAGATTCCCTACTGTTACACCCATGGATTCCCAACGCTTCTCCTATACTGTAGTTCAATCCTGTTCCTGTGGTATCGAACTCGATATGGAATATATTTCTGCCATATTCATCAGGAGTCAACCTCTTGTTCTCTTGCACCTTGACAACAAAATTCCTTACAGGCAAATCGGGCCTCAACACTTTCTTAGTCGAAAAAGCCTCTGGGAACACAATCTTTCTAGCCAATTGATCATGCCCCGTATGATACGCTTTTTCAGATACATCGACAAGGTTTCTAGGGTTGGGGAAAAACGAGGTTTCAGTAGGAAAAAATCTAATATTATTTTCCTCTTCTTGCACTTCTTCGCCATCTTCTCCTTTTTCTTGCTGTTTTTGCTTCTCTTCCTCTTGATTTGCCTTATTTGATTCATCTTCCAATTTAATCCAATCCTGAGGAATCTCAATATCCTTAATGGCGTTCTTCTCATTTGCGTTTTGGATAAACTTATCTACTACTGAAGCAAGCAATTCGAAACCTCCTCCGTTAGCCTGAAGCAATTTGTTAACAATAAACCCATCAAGCTGTGGGAATGCATAACTCCAAAAAGCTAACTGAATTAAAAATTCCTCGGAGAAATTCTTTGTTGAATCATTAGTATTATCTATTTCTTTGAGAACTGGATTATCAACAATAATTAATTTATTATCGTTTTGGACTAAGCACCGCTTGAAACTTTTTGGCAATTTTGAAATAATATCCTCATCTATAGAATTCTTGACCTGCTTATTGTTTACCAAAATAACTGTTCCCTTAGGCGCACAAGTAGCTAGAACATCAAAGCTATCCAAGACAGATACATCATCAACGATTACAATATCAGCAGAATCGACCGACTCAGCACTAGCGGTTAATGAAGATATGATCTGGGATTGAAATATACCGCCTCCGGCTACATTATCAAATTTTGTTCTCACAGAAATGGATTTCAGATCATCCAACGATAAACTTAACGCTAACTTCTTAGCAAGATCCAAGAGCTTCCCATTGTCGGCTCCCCAAACAACATATCTACCCGTTGGTGATGAATTTGCACTGATGGGTAGTTCATCATTTTGTGATGTTGAAAAACCTTGTGGTGATAACGTAAAACCAAACTCGTTAAAGACCTTCGTGGTAGTGACAGGTGTCCATGTGTAACTAGAGTTATATGTAAACTCTTCTAGTCTATACTTGTGGTAGTTTCCTGACAAGAACAAAGCGGCTGTTATATCAGCTCTAAGAGAGGATGAGGTTGAGACGTCATCATTATTTATTTGACCAACCACAACTATTCTCTTGGTTGATTCTGGAATTTGCTTGAGAAACTCATACGTATTGAAAGGAAGAGGAACTCTCACTCTTATCAAGCCTACGTTGGAGCCTTTATTATTAGAAAGTACATTATTAAACTCGGTTCCCTGTTTCGAACCATAAACAACAAACACTGTCTCAGGGCTTGATGATCCAGAATATTCAAAGAATGAATAATTCGATCCAACTACTTTATTGAAGAAGGTAAAAGCCTCCTTCAAATTAAACGAATTAGAACTGCTAGAGTACTTCTGTAAAAGCATAGAATAAAGATCTCCGAGCTTTTCAATAGATAATAAACGATCGTACTTTAAAAACAGAAGACTCATTTCGGGTCCATCGAATAGGTTGATCGACGGTCTTCCGCTAATGGTTGCCAAAAAGAAATTCAAAAGAGTAATCTGCTGCAATTCTAGGCCGTCGTCAATACTAACTGGTGATATTACAGGGTAGTTTAAAAGGCGAGCTGTACTCAACACTTCAAGGTAGTTTGAAAATAAACTGTTCGTATCATTGTCGAAATCAATAGCAGAGATATTGAATGCAACCGGCAAACTCGCAGTCTCATCAACCAAAACTGGATAAAAGAATCCAAGAGCATTTGCGCCCGCTAAAACAGACAAATTCTTTTTATTGGCATCATTCTTAAAGTAACCTAAAAGAGCATTGGAGGCCCCAGATCGCACTTGGAATCGAAACAAGTTAGGAACCGCTCCAAAATAGTTCTGTTTGTGATAATGATGAATCCACGAGTTTAATTCCGCATCCAACGCATCACTTGCACCAACAGCCTCGTAACTAAAGATCAGATTCAGCAATGCAAATGAAACCTGATTTACAAGAGTATTTCCTGAGGAATAGCTGCTACCTTTGATGGTATAAGGATCCGTGGTTTCTCCAAATGGGTTTGAAACTAGACCAGACCTCGTTGAAGAGATACTCTCTATGTCGAAAACTTGAGACTTCGTTTCGCTTGCAGTTTCAATGTTTTTCTTACTTTCCAAGGACATTTTCAATAATGCTCTTATGTTCTACTTGACTATTGTCATTCATTCTTGTTAGCAGCTATTATATTTTTCACTTATCAATTTCACGTGATATGTGATAATCTGTTCCACTGTTAGATTATGTAATCGAATGATTCAATTCCAAAAATTTCCAGTGATGAAGCTATGAATGAAGTTTATTCTTCACTCCTAATCCTAGATATGATGATCTCTCCGTCTGGTAGCTAGTAAATGACTTAGATAACATCGGTTGCTACATCCGTATCATATTTCATTTAATTTTTTTATGAGATTCATTGGGAGCCTCAGTCGCGAGCTAAAACAGTTTTGTCCTTTATTTGCCATGAATACTTTAGAATATAAAACTTAATTATCAAATAAATCTTCACATTTTCATGACAAATGGCATCACCAGCAGTCAATAATAATGCCAAGATGTCTGCTGTAGACATGCATGAGATTTCACTAGTGACTACAAACCCACATTCATTTAAGAATAATCCAAAAAGGCCATATCCACCTTCACGAAGATTCAAACCATGCAGACAGTTAATAACGGACGAAATAAAATACTTGCAAGGAAAGACAAATGTGAAATTTGACACACCAACGTATACGTCAATAAGTGCACCTCCTAGTTTGATTCCTCAAAAACATTACTGTGATGTTACGGGCCTTCCTGCGAAGTATAAGAGTCCTCATAATAGTTTAAGATTCTATGACAAAGAAATATATCAGGAGGTTATCAAGAACATGTCGCCTGGTTTGGACCAGGAATATCTTAGTTTGAGAGGGGCAAATGTTATATTAAAGTGAAATTCTATTTAAATTACTTTGGTATGCTTTTATGTGTGGCTATTCCATGAATCCACTACCTTTTTGATACTTTCATCAAACCTGCTATTCTGTATAGCTTTTTCGATTTCTCTTTCGCCTTCACAAATGTTTGTGAAAGGGTTACATATTGCACGTATATAGCACTTGTACACGCTTGAAAACACGCTGTTTAATGTATCGCCGGGATTTTTACCTGCTTTGGCATCGCTTTTATTCACTTCTTCTATCTTTTCTTGGTCTATTATACTGATTTGGTTGTGTGATCCTAGACCGATTACAACTTTGATGCCACTGCTAGTTTCATTACCAAAAACCGATATACCATCTTCGATAAATAGCAACGAATGATTTTTATCTTGTGCCGAATTCGGATCCTTATCATAAGAGTACAATGATGTGGGTGACGCTAACACATCTAATGCCATATGCGATAAAAAATTGTACTTCAAAAACTCGTTAGCATTTTTATTGTCAGTGTTATCTTCTCCTATATCAAAAGATTTCAAGTAGAGAGGCTTATCGTCTTTAGATATCAATGCCAAAAATTTAATGTATTTAGTATTTTCTAACATTCGATCTAGGTTCTATATTTTCTTTCCTTATATTACTGTCCTTTTGGGAAAGTTGATGCTATTTATGCGCGAGCTGAGATAGTGGTTGAATATTTCAATCAATTAGCATGTCTTCTTCGACGCAAGTAGATGATTTCTTAAATACAGTATCTAAGTTTTCTCGAGAAAGAAATGAAGAGGAACAGCGCAGACAACGAGAATTGGAAAGGGATGTTGATGAGTTAAGAAAAAAGCACGGTCTCAGCAAAAAGCCAAGTGGGCCCTCAAATTTCTCACGTCAAACTGAACTGAAATACAGCAGCAATTCTGCTCGAAGGTCGAAAGCAGATATTCCACAAGAACTAAGCGATGACCTGGACGATTCTGAATATGCACCACCATTACCCAACCGCTTCAGAGATTCTGAAAGGGCACCTCCGTTACCCCTGCGGAGGGACCCAGTGGGTCCAAGACTTCCAAAACGGAAACTGGAAGTATCGAGCCCTATATCGAACGAATTTTTAGTTGAACTAGTCACACCCGTTACTCGTAAGGACCCGAAACCTGTTCCTCCGAAACCAATAAAATTATTGCAAGAATCTGGACCTGTTAAAAGCGACACGAAACTGCTGCCTATGAAGTTTTTGTCTTTTACAGAAATGGAGCAGAATATAAAAGGAGGGCAATCCATCAGAAATGTACCAGTGCATTCTTCGAGTAAGCCCACGGACCAGCTGAACAAGCCAAATAGCATTCGAGATGATTCTCTCCCAATCAAGGAACTAAAGAGAAGGCCTTTAATTCCAGCCAAGCCTAAACCTAAGATCCTGAATAATAAGGACGAGATATTTTTGAATCACAGCATATCGAAGCTTAAGCTGGTACCTCCAAAACCTAAGGAAAAAGTTTCAGTTGAAAATATGAGTATGAATCAAAAAGATATCCAAATTAAACTCAAGAAAAACAACTCACAGCCAATTGCGAAGAGCAATGGTGTAATATCACTAAATAATAACAGTTGGAAAAAAGAAAACGGCGAACCAGTCCCAGAAGGTATCCTGGCCCTAGGGAGGCTCAAGCCTGTGAAACCTCGTCCTATTGTTGCTAAGAAGAATCAAGAGGCTACGAAAATCCTGAATATGACCATGAATAAAGATACGAAGGCTATTTCTCATACTGTAGAAGCACCAGTTGACTTCAAAGAACAGTTAGCTTCAATTGTTAGAATTCGGACCACACCTCTCACTTCTTCTAATAGTGTAATATTCAATGGTTTAGCGAGATCTAAAACAGAACCTATCTGTCTGGAGCCTCAATCTGAATCTACTGATATTATCTCACATCCAAACAGGACCCGGACTAAGGGTCCTAAGCGGAGGTTACCTAAGAATATTGCTAATGCTTCGCTGTCTACTGAAAAAAATTCTATTGAAAAGTCCCTGGCGAGTGATAAAATCGGTGAATTTAAAAGAGGCAAAGTACCGCCTCCCGTTGATAAACATAGTAAGGAAAGGGCACTCAAGAATTTAAAACCACGCTCTGTTAGTGGAGAGCTCTTCATATAAAGCTATCTATTCTCATTTTGTGTAATATTTATAGACTCAAAGATATAGACTTTCATATTTCATCGGCTGTTGATTTTTCATTAAAATGGACAGATTGCAATTGAAATTGGAGAATATTAAAACTGAAGTATCGAATAATGTAGTATTATCTGATGCTTATCAAAATATTTTAAGTTTTATCTCCCCATTAATTTCATATTTGGAACCTCATTTAATTAAGGTCAAACAAAAATCACTTGAGTTGGATGAAAAAATGGGTGATTTGAAATATCCTATTCTTACATCGTCTGTGTTGGTATTATCTTTATTCGTTTTTGGGTTTTTGGGGACTAAGAGTAATAATAAAGCAAGTTCAAAATCTCTGAAGAAGCCTAAAGGAAAGAAAAGCACCTTAACTAAAGCACAGAAGTCAAATCAGGATATTCAAAGTGTATTAGATACTGTTGAAGAAACTTTTGTACCTCAAATAGAAGAATACATAAAGAATTATAAAGAGTTATCACATGATGATGTTCAATATAAATTCAAATACTTCGAAGAAATGTTGTTGAAAGAGCTATTGAAGTTGGACGCCATAGACGTTAATGACAATGACATACTAAGAGATAATAGAAGAAAAGTAATAAAATTCATTCAAGACCATCAGAAAAGATTGGATGTGTTAATGAAAGAGATTTCTAAAGGTGAAAATTGATCAAACAAGCTGAACAGTTTTACCTACAGCCTAAATTTGTCTATCTCGGTAAGACGTTAGCAGGCATTATTTTTACTGGGTTTTGAACTAATCTATTAGGAAATAGATCATGAATTTTGCACCAGTTTTTCTGTAGGGCGTGATACTTTGAACCAATATTACTCGCACTATAAATGTTGGATGCTAAGAATTTTCGTTCATAAGAATATCTATGTAGTAAGTAGACAATTTTAAAACTAATTAAACTATCTTTAAATCTTTTTCTACCATGCTTTGACAAATTGGATGATATCTTGACCTGAACTTCTGGTACACGGATTTCGCATATTCTTTTCCGACGTACTTCAGAAGAATTTTAAATCCTGGTCTGACAAACTTCATACGCCCTATACTTCCTAACCAATATGCAAAATCTGCCACTAATGTGCTATCTGGAGTAAATTCACCATTAGATATAATTAGCACGTTCCACTGAAACTTTATTTCACAATTTTTGTAACTTTTGTATGAGGGGTAGGTTTCAAGGAATCTATTCACAAATTCCACCTGATTTTTACTTTCATCTAATTTCGAAGCAAGATCTTGCAAAAAAAAGACATGCTGGTCAATATCAAATTTAGATAAATCTTTCAGTTCTGAAAAAATAGATTGAAATCGACCAGAATTTGCTTGCTCACTCCATTTAGATGCAAGAATATAACATTCTTCCGCTAGACTACTATCATAGTCCATCTCAGGTGGCATTCCTTCCTCGAATAGCCAGGTATACCAGTCGATAGAGTCTAAGGTCTCTTTCAACCCTTTTTCAGAGAAATATTCGTAAAGAGTATCAATGAAATCAAACGTATTCAAAGATTTGTAACGGAATTTACTAAAGTAGTATTTGATAAATGGATCAAAAAATTTCTTTCCGCCTAACTTTTTCTCCAAGAAAAACAAAAAATTAAAGCCTTTTTCATAGGGAATTCTGGAGAATGAATCATCAGGATCCCCATCCGTCAAATTTAGCACCAATTTAGTGTATTTCTTGTCCACCATGTCAAGTGAATCTTTTAATGAAATTAAACCAGTGATAGCCCCAAAATTTCTCAATTTTTCAGCCTGATCATCCTCGATAGATTCAGAGCCCCCTCCAAGCTTTCTCCTGTTTACTGCCTCGATTATTCTTCTTTCGAGGTATACTGTCCAGCCTTCATTCAACCAAAAATGCTCCCAAGACGAGTTTGTGACTAAATTTCCCAGCCACGAGTGTGCAAGCTCATGTGCCATAACCCTTACTTGCGATCTGTCGCCGCTAACTAGAGTTGGGGTCACAAATGTAATATTAGGATTTTCCATTCCACCATAGGGAAAGCTTGAAGGTAAAACCAAAGCATCATATTTCGACCATTCATAATCAAATACAAGGCTCTCGGCTGCTTTTATGAAGTCCTCGATGTCTTTTTCGAATTCCCAAATACAGGCCTTGAGATGAGGCGCCTCTGAGTAACAAGTAGACCTTGGGCCAATCACTCCTGACTTTAAATTGCCCGATGCCAACGCAACTAAATAAGAAGGTATAGGAATAGGTTGTTTAAATGTGTAAACGCCTTTATCGCTTGATACTAATCGTCCTGACATAAGGCATTGATAGGGAGAAGTGACTTGAAATTCATATGGTAGTTTGACAGATGGAGTGTCAAAACAAGGGAAGAAACTTCTAGCATGTATTGCTTGGCATTGAGAAAACAAATAAGGAGCATTCTTACTGTCAGTTGCACTTTGGTCTAAAAACTGTAATGCGGTACACCTGTTGGTAGTGTTGTATTCTATTTCTAGATCAAAAACGTCATCAATTTTCGGGATTATGATACTCAAAGGTCTTCCTAATGGAGCTTTATGTTCTCCTAGAGAAAATTCAGTACTCAAGTGATTTATTGAAACCTTTAAAATCTCCAAATAGGAAGTATCTAAGACAACCTCTTCAACACTTTTATGTTTACGCCCTATTTTGTAGTTGACCTTGCCCTTAATGATCTTCTTATCAAAAAAAACCTCTAATTCTAACCTTGCTTGTTTAATAATTAATTCATTGTAATTCGATTGAGTGGAAGGATCAAGCTTGTCGCCAATTGTTAGCCTGATCTGCTTAATTTTTTCTATCGTCATGTTGGATTACCGAAAGAAATGTGTCAAAAAGTTTTCTGCAGAAAAACGCAAAAATTTGAACAATCTGAGAAAACCAAAATTTTGATAGAGTGTATCTATAAACTGATATGTTTTCTATATAAAAGTACTTGGCATTAAGATGTATAAGGAATGGAATGCAAAAGATTAATAATTCATTTTTCAGAATTTTTCTGCTGTGAGTGCTTAGGTCTTTTTTTGGATGCCTCCGCAACAAGTTCTTCGAAAACTCTGGCCTCTTCATCTTCTGCTTCAGTCCTTGTAACTTTACAAAATATATCCCCAATCAATGCCAACGCCCTTGCCCTATTAATTCTCTTCTGCAATGGCACGTCCTCGTCATAGAGGACATTATCACATACTTTCCTTACATTAGATTGTATTTCAAACTTTGAACCAGACCATGCAGCAGCCAAAACTTTTCCCATCAAATACTTTTCCATTTCTGCAATATCTTCAGGGGAATGCTTAATAGGAACCTTTTTGGGTCCCTCATTCTCTTCATCTTCAGCCTTAATCGTATCTTGGCTCAGAGAGCCTGCAGATGCCGCGTTGGATGGAGCTTTCAGTTCATTTGTTGTTTCTTCAGTGTAATTAGCAAAAGATTCAAACTGTTTCTTAGCCTCTTCCGCTTCTTTTTTCGCCTTTTCCGCGTCTTTTTTTGCTTCTTCTGCTTCTTTTTTCGCATCTTCTGCTTCCTTTAATGCATGATATTCATTATCTTCTTGCATTTTAGTATACTCTTGTAGTGTCAGTTGCGCGTCGAGAGCCAGTGTAATAGTTTTAAAGGTATCTCTGACGACGCCACCCTTCTCTTTAAGCGACCACCATAAGCCACCAAATCCCAAAAATTTCTGGTTCTTCAAGAATATTTTAGACTTCAATTTATAAATTGACCCAATAGTGTGAAGGATTTCAAGACCGAAGCTCTCTACCTTCAAAGATTCAGCCTCGTACATAATTTTTGACTTGAATGATTGTATTACATCATCTTTCATATCGGTCTCAGTCAATAATGATAACTTCTCCACAAGATTTTTTGAAAGCTTCTTTATAGTTTCTGCCTTCTTTATGCGGCATTCCTCTTCAAATTTATCTAACTCTTCTTGTTTCTTTTTATCTTCGGGAGACTTTACATCCTTATCCTTACCCCCTTTGTTGTTTGAACGCTCAGATTCATGTGATGCATCTTGTAGATATAATTTTTGCTTAACTGTGGCCTCTTGGGAAGAATTAGTATGTTGTAGCTGGTTATCTGAATGATCATTTCCCACATTCAGCTGTGCAGACTCTTCATCTTGGTTCGAAGAGAGCTCTGCAGTTTTTGTCAATTCTTCTAATAGAAGAAGATCACCTATCCAATCTTTGAATGCTTCACCTCCAAATATCATAGAGAAAAATTCAGAAGGATCTTCAAACCCATTTTGAGGCACTGATTCCAGTTCTCCAAATTTGTCATATCTGGCCCTCAAAGAGTTATCCGAAAGAACCTGGTAAGCTTGCCCCACCTCCTGGAATTTTGCGGCGGCGGCTGGGTCATTAGGGTTTTTATCAGGGTGTAATTTAATAGCTGCTTTCCTATATGCTTTCTTAATCTCAAGGGAGGTCGCATCAGAACTCACTCCTAATAGGTCGTAGTATTTCGTATCTACCACCATGATGGTTCCTTTTATAACTAATGTAGCCTGTGAATCTTTAGTTGAAATAGTCCTCTTATTCACTTAAAGATTGATATTGGCGCGCACACGACGAGGGACTAAATAATGTCAAGTATATTAAAAGGACTGCTATTAAAGTATATACAAGTGCTTTAAGAGGTATAATAGACTTTTCTTACATCAACAATATTCTTACCCCTTCCTGCCGCCAAATCCTCTAGAGATCTTTGGTTAGTTAAAGCTTCAACAAAACCCTTGACAACATTCATTGGATTTCTTGATTTATAAACCTTACCACCCAAATCCTTAATACCTGCTGCTTGACAGACTTCAAAGATATTAGGATTTACACGTAATCCAAAACCAGCGGGCGCAGCTTTCATGAATAACTTCACTGCGTGGAATTTGTAATCAATATCACCGATTATGGTTCTCTTTTCGTACAACGGAACTGGTGTTAAGTTCTTCACAGCATTCCAATGTGCCTTCATCAAAGCCGTACGCATCCCGTCTCTAGACTTACCTTCACCTAACCCAATCATAC
The DNA here is from genome assembly GCA_031081795.1 of Debaryomyces singareniensis. NCBI lineage: Eukaryota > Fungi > Ascomycota > Pichiomycetes > Serinales > Debaryomycetaceae > Debaryomyces > Debaryomyces singareniensis. The sequence continues at coordinate 181,474 of JARYSX010000010.1, forward strand.
CATTCTGATCACCTACCACCGTTAATGCATAGAAGTTTGGAATTTTCCCCTTTGATGTCTGGCAAGAAACTCTCTTCATCACAATAGGACGAACATACAAGCTAGATATGTAACGCTGATCAAGTCCAGTCAACTTAGCCAACCCCGAGGCAATATCGCCTCTGCTCTTGACAGCAGTGTTGGTTTTCTTAGTTGGATCCTCATTTTTAAAATGCAAGATTAAATCTGTTCTATCTGCAGCCTGTATTTGTGGAATCTCAGGGTATGGTGATCGACCTTTACTCTGATTAGGGTAAACTATTGGTTCTTCCCACTTTGGATCATTCAAAGAATAATCAAAATTCAAATCTTTAGGATGAACTCTAGATATGCCATTTCTACCCCTAGATTTAGCTTTGAATAGTGACTTCGGGTCAACTAATGACTCAGTGATTTTAATGCTTTCAAGAAGATCTGGTGTATAGTATTTAGACAAAAAATCTAAGTGCTGCTGAATCCTTTTAGAATCTTGGTTACACCTCACAGAATAAGAAATACTTCTTATACCGACGTTAGAAAGTCTAAAGTAAGACCTTCCCACAACCACCTTGAACATTCCGTTAAGCTACTTAATGATCAACATTATATGAATTTTTCACTTGAAGTGAGGGTGCAACTTACCCGCACACACGTGTAAAATCTACAAACTGACATCCAATGATGCATTTGAAAGGTTTCATCCATTTACAAGAGGATGCTATATATTTACGGTTTCAACGTCATCTCCATTTAATTTTGGTTCCTTCAATTGAACTAATTCGGATTTTAGCTTTTCTACTTCTTTCTCAAGCCTCTTTCCGAAGATGTCAACATAAAATGTAGCGCCATTGTAGGCAGCCCAAACAAATATGAATACCATGAATGTCCCACAGGCATGCTTGTTATGGAACCAAATAGGACAAAAAATCATAGTCAGGATTTGATACACAAATTGTATGATGGTGAAAGCTGTGATTTGCATCCAAGCGTATGGTAAGTTGTTAACAAACTTCCCTATCCCCTGGTCTTGCTTCTTCTTTTTTAAATATGTAAATGAGGTAACTTTTCCTTTCTTAATCAGTTCTTTCCTCTTGATTGTGATGAAATAATGGTAAGCAACTTGCCATAAGGTATAATAGAGTGATGTCCATATTATACCATTTATAAAATTCCACTTATCAATACTTGCAACAGCTGGAAATCTCACTTTCAATTCCTCTTTAGGGTATTCATGAACCAATACAAACATTGTTACTGGTGGCATTATATGAATAAAAGATGAAGTAGTTTTTTCAATCAGATGCAAAACTAGAGAATTCCTCCAAGTGATGACGGCGAAGGATAAGGTTCCCATAGATAGGGAAAAAACTGAAATAAAAAGAGATTTGGATTCTGGAAAGCCCCAAAGGTAAAGCATAAGAAGCAAATTCACATAGTAGCACAAGTCTGCCAAGTAGTATTGGAAGGACTTTTTGAAATATGTGTAAAACCTGATCGGCATCAATACACAAAAGAGGGCTGTATGCAATATATGAAAATATTCAGGATATTTTCCAATTATGAACCCAGCCGCTGATATTAAGAAAACAGATATAGCATAGAAAAGTTTTTCAGTGGTAGATGACTGAAGCTTGCTCATAATCCTCTCATCAAACTTACTCAAGTTTGCTAAGAAAACATCGTTTAGCCTATCGAATTCCCTGTCACCAATCCTAGCTTCAGATTTCAACTTCTGAAAAGTCTTCTTTGTTCGTTTGGTCATATCCGTTAACTTCTTCCGTGTAGATTCACCAACTTGATCCATATCGAAACCCCACTCAAAACCAGGCATCCCTAATAGTTTCAGAATATGAACATGCGTAAAACTACCAGACGAGTTGGAACGATGTAAATACATCCTTTCTGTACTTGACAGAGATTCTGAATCCAAATCAGTAATACTACCTTCCTTATCCATATTAGAAGACAATGTATCCCCTTCTAGAGATCCAATAGAGTCCAGATTATTCATATGCTCTTGGTAAACAATCTACTTAATTTAATGTATAATAAACTTACAATAATTGATGAGCGTACAGATGGATCTTATAGAGAAGATGCGATAACAGCTTTGTGTAATGAATTATCAACAGCATGATAGAAGCTTCAAAACGTGGAGCTGTAAATTATCAAGAAAGAAAATTATCATGAGCAACGTTTGCAGTCATAAATAGAACGAAGTTTTGTTTAAAGGTAAAAATTTTGAAATGATGTCATTTGATTGATTTTTAATTTTCTTCGGAATTATTGATAGTTACGTTAATCACAAAAGGTCCGGGGGCACCATAAATGAGTATAGATATACATACATCGTATATATATATATATATATATATCTCATTTGCAAGTTCACATGAGATAGAGTCTTGAACTTTCCTTTAGATTTAGATACATTGCGAGTTCTGAGCATCGATCTTAGGAATTGGATAATTGTTCAGAGTTCAGAGCCATCTATCAACACAACTTATCCTTATTAAATTGAGAGCATTTACGAAGTTCATTCTAGATTAATTAGCTCATCGACATTAGGTGCTTACTACTTTTAAATTTGCTGTAGCTCTAGTACCTCCTCTTTGTCATGATTTCCCCAGCAAATAGCACGTGACACAAACATTTACATTTTTCAACAATCGTGAAGCATTTACAGCCTAAAGATATATGCTTGAACTTTTATTGACGGGGATACCGTCAGTTATTTGGCTTTTGTATAGATACTATCAGCTAGCAAGGGCTCCTGTAGAAAAAATTGTTAATGATTTGAAAATAGAAATTCCGAGCAAAGCTACGATATGTGTTGACTTAATTTCAGAGAATTCGATAGTTTTTCACTGGGACGTGGAATTAAGAAAGTCAGAAATATTATCCTATATCATTCTATTAAACGATATTGAGAGTAAGTATAAATACAAACTAGATGATGCAGTATTGATTTATGGAAACTTTATTAACATAAACAGTTGCTACGTTGAATACTAATTCATGCACCTTGTCTGGCTTAAAGCAGGGAAACCGATACAAGATAAATGTGATGGCATTAAATATTACATCTGGATTGAGATGTAAATCTGAGGCAGTCTTTGTAGAATCGCTTAAAGCTCCACAAGATGGTTTAATGTTTAATGAAAATCCATTTGGAGACGAAAACATGAAGAAAATAACTGATTTTCATGCTTCTGATTCACTAGGAGGAACCAAATCAATCACTTTAGATCTCAATATGGAAAAAATCAAGCATAACCATGATTATGGGGAATTAATGAACTACTTCATAAGATATAAAAATGAGCTTAACAAAATTAGCGATGAGATAACTCTCTCTGAAGCCAATTACTATCGGGAAATGGAAAAGTTGTATGAAGAATTACATCAAATAAAACGGGAGCACGAACATGAGGCGGATAGCAAGACAAAGAAGGCTATCAGCGTGAAAGACCTCGAAAATAGGAGAGATAAACTATCTTTTCAGAAGAGCAAATTAGCTGATCAGTTAAAATATTTAGAATCAATGCAGGACATCTTTAATTCTAAACTTCACTATTTTCATAATAAGGTAAAGAAGCTAAAAGAAAGGAAGTCCCAGATTCTTAAGTACGAAATGAAAGATAAAATTGAAATCGAAGGAAAGATATTAGAAGCCAAGAAACAAATCGAACACGATAAAGCGATAATTGAACAACTAGATGAGAAATGTAAATCTTTGTCTGGCCAAAAAAAGGAAGCTGAAAATATCCTTGATCACATCAAAACATTATCTGCAAATTTCAACAATGAAACTATTTTCAGCAAGGATGGTACCTTAACAGTCAAGGGTCAAGAGATAATCAAAGAAATTCTTGAAATACGACCAGACTGGACCGAAGAAATCACATCTGAGATCCTCAATTCGTTTAATATAGATAATAACTGGAAATCGAGTTTTAAATTTGAAATTAGGAAGTTTTTGTCCCTCCAACATAGCCTAGAGATGGCTAAGGCGAGTAGAGATCCAACGTATCAGCCAAATAAATTGACAGAATACCTGGCAAGTGTGGAATTTGGGGGATTCGAAAATGCATTGTTTAAAAAATCTAGAAGACCAGAATCGCCAGCTCTTGCAACTTCAGTGAGCGAGGATAACGCATCCAACTTGCAAATTCACGAGACTCAGAATTATTATGGTCAACTATACGGTAGGGAAATAGATACAAGGGATGCTTTACATGATCTAACTTTGCCCGTACCCGGAAATCAAGTCTATGATAATGATTATAACAATAGTGGCTCTTTTCGTTCATTTTCAGACGAAAAAAGTATGCATCAAGACATCCTACCCCAGAATAAGGATCTTCTTAACAACGAAATGTTTGTGAATGAAATGAGCCCTATGAGTTCAGCTGATCCAGGATATCCCTTACATAGAGGTGGTAATTTTTTCAAAAGGGTATGGACTTCTAAAATAAGCGCTAATTTGAGAAATTCCTTGGGAGCTCATGGTATGAATCATACAATGGGCAGTAACAATCTACCATCTTCATCCTTGGGTCTCGGAGTTGGAGCGGATGTCAATACCTTACCTTATTCTATGCATGAGCAATATTTTAATCCGGTTGTAGACAACTCATCTCTGGGAATAAATGGTCAATATCTATCCGCAGCTCCCATGGGATTAGATCTTAGCGATACTGCATCTATAGGGAGTGTATCTGCTCACACTGGGTTTTCAAATTATGTAAATCTTGCTACATCCCCTCCAAACCAAGCACGATCTTCAGGTCCCTCGACTCTTCAATCACAGAATGACTATGGAAATCTATGGTCCAATAACTTGCTACAGCAGAACAGGGCAATCAATGTAGCGGATACGATTTGGTCAAATACAAACGAACAGAAAGGAAGTAGGACATTTAACTTAGATCTTCTTGGGAGCAATAACGGGTTAGATGAAGATAGAAAAAATGGAGATAATACATCTCATTTACTTTAAAATGCATATAATAAATGTATATCTGCTGTCAATGCACGTTTAACTGTTTGTTTGTAAATAATTCTTTAGACATTACTGCAGCATCTTTTTTTTATGCGAAAAACTAATAGCAATAAGCTGCACACGACGGCTGCCGCAACGGAAAAAAAAAGTGAATAGAACATCTTTTGAGTCACTATTATTTGTAATAACGAACAAATAGATAGTATAAGAGAACACATTTAGGCTTCTATAGTGTTTTTTTTTTTTTTTTTTTCATGAGCAATAATCTGGTGATGACTTTTACAGATTTACCGCAGGAAGAGAAGTTCAGCACCTACAATGAATTTAGAAGTGATACGTTTACTGTTCCTACTAGGTCTATGTTAGATTCGTTGGCTAACAGTACGTTCGGAGACTCAGTATACAAGGAAGATGATAACACTTTGCGCTTAGAGGAAATAATGTGTCAAATAACGGGTAAACCAGCTGCGCTATTTTGTGTAAGCGGAACTATGTCTAATCAGATCGGAATAAGAGTCAACTTGCAGCAACCACCTTATTCTATTCTTTGTGATTATAGATCTCACGTCTTTTTATATGAAGCAGGTGGATTGGCTACCTTATCACAGGCTATGGTGCATCCCGTCACTCCGGTGAATGGCGACTACTTGACGTTAGAAGATGTGATGGAGAATTTTACACCGGATGATGGGGATATTCATGTTGCACCCACCAGAGTGATTTCATTGGAAAATACACTCCATGGAATTGTAATGCCAATTGAAGAAATAGCAAGAATAAGTGAATTTGCCAGGCAAAATAATATTAAAATGCATTTGGATGGAGCCAGAATTTGGAACGCGAGTGCAGAGACGGGAATAACCATTAAAGAATATTGCACTTATTTTGACTCGGCTTCTCTATGCATATCTAAGTCATTAGGTGCTCCTATAGGATCTGTTCTCGTTGGTGAGACAGGATTTATTAACAAGGCCAATCATTTCAAGAAACAAGCGGGTGGAGGAATAAGACAGGCCGGAATCTTAACTACAATGGCGATGGTGGCGATCCAGGAAAATTTCTCTAAACTTAGCATTTCACATAGGTTTGCAAAAGATGTTGGTGACTTTTGCATAAAGAACAATATCGCTTTGGAATCTCCCGTGCACACAAACTTCGTGTTCATAGATATGAATAAGAATCACATGGATAGCAAGTTATTAGTTAAATTAGGGGAAAAGTACAACGTCAGACTCATGGGAGGGAGAATAGCCTTCCATTTTCAGTTGAGTGAAGAATCGGTAGAGAACTTAAAAAAGGCCATATTAGAGTGCTACAAAGATGCTTTAGTAAATCCAGCCGAAAAGATCTTAGTGAAAAGAATGTATGATCCTTCCACATTAAAATAATAGACATTCTACGATTCAGAACTTGCCGACATATAGCATAGTAATATAAACGTATAACAATAGACAATAGACAAGAGACCCACGATTCACGTAGTTTATGACGCAGCCATGAGTATTTCAGTCTTCCGAGCCTGAGCGATTTTCGGATATTGGACTGCAGAGTATTCCTTTTTATAATCACGTGCGATCACTATGCAACGAAAGTAAAGGTCAGCCGTACAGATTGAATAACCAGGGTATAGTTTCAAGCTCATGGTTAAGCATTCAACCGTTTGGTCGCATCCTTTATGCGTCAAGCGTCCAACAAGTACCGTAATCACTTACCTCTTAGTATGGTCTCTGTCGTTGAAAAATGTTCTACTACGTTTGCACTGATTTCCTAACAAGAAAAAACATACGAGAAGGTGACTTACGAAAATCAAATGTGTTCATACCGTGCATAGAATTTTGATTTCTTTCTCCCTCCATTGACCTTTGGTTCATTAATCTATAAATTATAATAATAATACAACAAGTAGATTCCTATGCAACATTTCACAATCCACGGGTAGACCTTGCTGTGATTTTTTGTTATCCTAAGGCTTAACTGAAGTATATAAATTAAGCGGCTAATGAGCAGTTAGCCGCAGTCGATTTGCCTATCTCCTCCCGGAAAATTCTCGTATCTCTTTGATCCGCCCATATGTTTTCTAATAAAACCTGACCGGAAAAGTACCGGATCTAGATTTCTCGCTAGGGACGCATGCTGGTTTCTTCTTTCACTGTTTCGTTTTCCGAATCCGATCTTTTGTAGCAATTATATAAGTAGTTAAGTAGCATGAATCTATATAGACAAAAAATTATAGATAATATTTTATAACTTCACAGAAGTGAGTAAAATTATGGAATCAATTAATTCAAGTAGTTCAGATGAGGTCCGCTCTTTTGAAGAGAGTGATATGGGACCTCAAGAATTGGAACAGGCTCCAACTCAGCATAAATTACAATTAACTAGGACCGAAACAAAGAAGTCTTTAGAAGAATTAGGTCTTGGTAGAGAAATTCCTGAACCTGATCTTGTTCATCCACCAGTGGAAGATCCTATTTTCCCCGAAGAATATACATTAGAAACCGATACTGGTTTAGTTAAGGTCCTGACATTGTATTCGTTGGGAAGAAAGAAGACCTTGAATAGAAAAAGTACAAGGTCTACCTTTGAAGAAGAAACCCCACAACAAGAGCAGCCCGGGAGTGAGAAAGAAGAATTGGAAGATTCTGAACCGAGTTATGAAGAAACTCAAGGTATTGATCCAAGGATTGAGCTTGTCACATTTACGAAAGATGATCCGGAAAATCCACACAACTGGCCATTATGGGTCAAATGGGGATACACAGTAGTTTTCTCATGCCTTGTTATTGCAGCCGCGTACGGTTCTTCGTGTCTAGCTACAGGTCTTCCATGTGTTAACAAAAAATTCGGTGTTTCAACTGAAGTTTCTACACTTACTGTTTCCTTATATGTGATTGGTTTCGGTGTAGGCTCAATGGTCTGGTCTCCTCTTTCTGAGCAACCACTTTTTGGAAGAAGAACAGTTTATTTTATTTCTTTTGGATTAAACGTGATTTTCAACATCCCTTGTGCAGTCGGTAAGAATATTGGTACTATTTTAGTATGTAGATTCTTATGTGGTTGCTTTTCAGCTTCTGCATTAGCTAATGCAGCTGCTAGTTTGGTTGATATACACAATGAGACAAGAGGTTTGGCAATTGCCTTATTTAGTTTCTGTCCTTATTCAGGTCCTGTCATCGGAGGTATCGTAAATGGTTTTATCAGTGTAAGCACAGGTCGTTATGACTTAATGATTTGGGTCAACATGGCTTTCCAAGGTGTCATGTGGATTGCTGTATGTATGATACCAGAGACGTATGCACCAACAATTTTGAGAAAAAGAGCCCAAAAGCTCAGAAAAGAAACTGGTAATGAATTCATTATGACAGAACAAGAGTTGACACCATTAAGTATAAAAGAGGTCATAAACATTCATATGTTGCGTCCCGTGAAATTCATTTTCATTGAACCAACCTTGCTTTTAGTTTGTTGCTATGTCGCATTGATTTACTCTATGCTTTATGCTTTCTTCTTCGCTTATCCAGTCATTTTTTCTCAGTTATACGGTTATAAGGATAACATTAATGGTTTGATGTTAATTCCTATTTTGATTGGTGCCATTTTAGGTGTCAGTACCACCCCAATTTTGGAAGCCAAGTATAAAGCTTTATGTAAAAGAAGAACTCCTAGGCCTGAGGATAGATTAATCGGTGCAATGATCGGTTGCCCTTTCCCTTGCATAGCTTTGTTTATTTTGGGTGCAACTTCTTACAAGCATATTATCTGGGTTGGTCCAGCATCTGCGGGTATTGCATTCGGATATGGTATGGTCTTAGTTTATTACTCGTTAAACAATTATATTATTGATACTTATGCTAAGGTGATTGCTTCTGCGTTAGGTACCAAAGTCATTACTCGTCTGTGTTTGGGTGCTGCATTCCCTCTATTTATTACTCAAATGTATAACACCTTAGGTTTACAATGGGCTAGTTGGCTTTTAGCATTTATTGCATTGGCTATGTGCCTCATCCCATTCTTGTTTTACAGATTTGGTAGGTCACTTAGAGCTAAGCTATGCAAGGAAGACTATTCAGTTCTTCATACTTGAGCTCACGAAAATTTTGCATTTGAGATATTTATTTTACATCTTTAACTAATTTTGCACAGTAGCTTTTTCTTCATATTTTATTTAAGTTGATAGCAAAATTGAATCTTATTTTAATAAAATTAATTTATAATTATATTTTGATGATAAGAATCATCCCCTAAGTCTTGAATGGCCAAGGATGGTGAATGAGTAATATTCTTTATGTATCTAGTAATCTCTTCAAGATCTGCATCCGCTGTTCTAGCCATGAATTTACCAATCTCGATATTCTCATGGTTTCCAGCCAAGCCTTCATCGACCTTGCCCATAAAAAGCTTAGATCTAATGACTTCAGAGTTAGTGTACGCGTAAATATTAACATCCACAGCAGAGTGGCCATGTGTAGTCCAGCCAGTCTGAGATCTCAACGAAATCATGTTATTTAATACATATAACAACTTATTTGAATCGAACTTATTATTTTTGATCAATCGAATTTCATCAGCTGAATAGTTTTCAATTCCCATATCCTTTTGAATAATTTCCTTCACTAAATAGTCATCAAGAGTCTTGTATCCTGAGTTTCCATCCTGATAATTCTGTATTTTGCGCACCAAAAACTCTCCTGAGTGCTGACATTTTAAAAGAATTTCAGGATACCATAAATAATCTGGATAAGATTCACTTACTTGCCTTGCAGTAACTAGCCCTCCTGTCTCATGATCGGAAGTCCCGATAACCACGGTATCAGTATCTGAATTATCGACGAAGTCGAGAACTTCCGCAAATGCTTGGTCATATGCTAAAACTTCTCTTACCTGAGCAGCAGCATCGTTGTGGTGTCCTGCATGATCGATTCTTGATCCTTCGATCATCAAAAAAAATCCCTTTTCTGAGTTCTTAGTAGCTTCTGATAAAGCAGTTAAAGCAACCTTAACTTCTTCTGCAAGTGAGGGATACTCGGTGGAATTCCTGTCAATATCATAAGGAATATCAGTCGAGGCTAATAAACCCAACAAAGGAAGAGTAACATTTTTTCCCCCTTGAAGTTGATCAAATTCTTCTCTATTGCCAACATAGCTCCAACTTCCTTTGTTAGTAGCCTCCTCTATTAAGTTACGATTGTCCAGTCTACAGCCTCCTTGAACATCGGAAGGCAAGAAATGACACCTTCCTCCGCCTATCATCAAGTCAGTCACTCTGCCAAGAGGTGATGCACCTAGTTGTTGTTCTGCAATAAGGTCTTCCTGAAATCTGTAGTCTACATGTGAGTTGAATGATGCAGGTGTAGCATCAGTTATCCTAGTGGTTACAACTAAGCCAGTGAGATAACCTTGAAGCTTTAGGGCCTCCAATATTGTTCCGCATGGAGCTTTCTCCAGATCAACACCGATAGCACCGTTATATGATTTTAGACCGCAAGAAAACGCTGTGGCACCTGCAGCAGAATCAGTTACAAGTGAGGAGTTGGATCTAGTTCTCGAGCTTCCGATCAAATGCTTATCAAGTGTCAAAATATCATCAATAGCGAGCCCATCACGATGTTGTCTAAAAGATCTTGCCAAAGAGAGGGACGCGGGCCCCATACCATCTGTAACCATGAATATGATATTTTTCTTGGTTTTCCTTTTAGGTCCCGAAATAGATATCAAGAAGATTATAAGCACTAAGCCGATAACTATAATACTCTTCTTGATAAATTTTTTCCTTTCTGCTCTTTCCCTGTAATCAGAGAATGAGAGAAGAGGTCTTTTGTCTATCTCTATACTCTTTTCTGTCATTTCAATATATCTTTAAAGTTACAAATAGAACTAGAGATACGATCCTTGGGAAATTGATACCAGTGGAGCCTATCCAGATTACATAATCAGCCATTTAATCTTTACCGAAAGAGCACCTTCTATTCTTTATTGTTAAAATCAGACGCTTTCAAGACATGAGATCAAAAGGCTCAAATGAAAAATGTTCAGACATAATAATTTTTAGTTTCATGATGACCAGAAGTAAATTATGAATATCAATAGTAGTTTATATTATTCGGGCACATGAGGTATAACCTCTTTACTTTTTCTTATTAACCATCTTTGATAGATATCAGTTGATTAGGAATTAATCTCAAGTACAAAAGCAACTGCAATAACAAGAAATTAACCCAGCTTAGGGTAGCATTGTTCCTTTGAGTTTATTTGTTTTAGAATGTTGGTGTATTTGTGGCTATCTTAATTGAATACTGCATATGAGATCCCAAATGGTACGGCTGCAAATTTACTGATATGTACCGAAAATTAACGAAACCGTGAACCAACAGAGTTGGCACGCTATCCCTGGGCGAAAAGTAAGTATCTAAGTCACACAATTGGCTTACTTATATCAGTTTCAAAGATTGGATCCCTGATTGTTTTTTATAACCTTAATAAGCAGTAACTTTTAGTCTTACTAGGAACCCTTAGTTATTTCCTTTACATAAAGATGGATGAACTATGCATATTGAATCTATGTAGTTGTTATATTTGTATAACAATCATCTTCAAAGTCGCACGAAAGTCTGTAAAAAAGTCTTCCTATTAAAATGCCTTGTTGATACTACGAAAATTCCAAAATTGTTTATCGCAATTGATAGCCTAAAGAAGCAATTGGAGAAACAGGTCCGGAATCGCAAGAATTTAATTTGAATTAATCTTACGAGGTTTTTTTATACAAATTATATGAACTTTATTTACTTAGACTAAGTTAAAAAGATGCATTAAAATGGCCAATTTATCATTGTAGTATTCTCTGAGGGAGGACAACATATACTGAACTCAGTTATTTCCCTATCTTTATTTCATTTTATTCATGAGTCATTAATTATACTGTACATAGAGTCCGCTAATTTACCCGCTTCGAGTATATCAAATCATGATTATGTATTTTTGAGACTGGCTTACGTGAAAATTTTTTTTCTTTGAGATTTTCTGTGTATAAAGTACGACCAATCCCCAACAAGTAATTTTTTTTCCATCACTACGATTATTAACAACTAGAACACTTTGACTTTTATTACATAGAAGTTATACTTTTGATTTTGATTTTATTTTATTTGGAATATATAAAGAAATAAGTCGAAATGAGTGCTTAAAATTTTTTTGAGATATTTATTAAGTGTTAAATAATAAGGTTTGCTAAACAATATAAAGTTAACAAGTCAACCATTAATAGTTGTTTTTTGAGAAAAATTAAAGATGATATAGTGAAAAGTTAAAGAGTTCCCGTCCATTATGACGTTTGATTATTATTTTAAAATTAAAAATTAAATTAATGTCCATTTCTAAAAGAAAAACAGTTGCAGCAAGTCAAATTGCAGCAAGCCCCATGATTTTATCCACAGATACAATGTTAGATACTTGCGATATGACAGCATTTCCTGCTATGTCCAGCGAAATGTTGCCTTTGAAGAATGATATTGATAATTTATCTTCTCATTTACCTACTTTAGATGGAGATGTACTGCGTACCTCCCCTTTTGATATACACTCCTCAGTACTTGATTCAGTTTTTTCAAGTACATTAGATAAAGGAGAGACAGATCAAACTCCTATGTTTGACGAATTAGACTTCATTTTGGAGGCTGGAAATGTTGAGCTGAAAGATGATTGGGTTTCTCTCTTTGGTGAAGGTGATGCTGCTCCTGCAGCTGTATATGAAAGCCTTTCCAAGAAGAGAACGTTTGATGATGTTTCACCTTCAGAAGTTCAGGCTTTTAGAGTCGACTCTACATCTGAAAGTTCTACGGTCCTTCCAGAATTGACCCAAACTGAGCTTCCAACTCCTGCTTCTTCGGTAAACTCCTCACCCGATATTGAAAATGCTTCTGCGGTGAAGTCAAAGAAACAGAAGGTAGATGACCTTGGCTGCATAGCTTACTCCAAGAAGCAAAGAGCCCAGCCATTACCTCCGGTTAACATTGACTCTGGCGATCCTGCTAGTGTTAAACGTGCTAGGAACACAGAAGCTGCTAGAAGGTCTCGTGCCCGTAAGTTAGAAAGAATGGCTCAATTAGAGCAAAGAGTAACTGAGCTATTAGAGGAAAAAGCTGCCAGCGACAATGAGGTTGCTCGTTTGCAGGCAATTCTTAAAGCTAAGGGTATTTCGTTTTAGGGGTTTTTAAATTTTTATATATTATAAGTTTCCGAATAAATGAGTATAGCTATTTTTTTGCGTAGGTAATGATGACGCTTTCTCCTAGACTTGAAAGATAGTCTTCTTCCAGAGTTGTTTTGTCAAGACATGCTTTTGAAAATTCTTCAGTTTCAAACTCAAGGAATGATAAATTACGTGCTTTGATGAATCGACTATTTATGAAGCCTTCAAAGGTTTCGAAAACTCTCTTAATATCTTCATCTGTCTTGTCTTCTTGTATATTTTGCAATAACAATATCTTATTGGGAGGCAACGACATCCATTTTCTAAGTGCTCTTCTCTTTGTCATATCTTTCGTATTTGATTGTTCGTTCTCCTGTTTTATTTTCTTTCTTTCTATTATGGGTGCTTCGTTGCCTGCTATTTCTTTATAAAAACTATCTGATTTTGTTTTTGCATATGCTATTCTCATTTTTTTGCCAAACAAAACAGTATCTGTCAATCTCTCAATAGCCAATTTGCTGGAAGCAACGTCAGTGTATGTAATAAATGCTTGACCTTTCATCTTGAGGTTTCTATGTGCTGTGATTTGAATCACTTTCCCACATTTTTTAAAATGATCAAGAAGTGTCTTCTTAAGTTTATTCAATGATACCCTGTCATTAAGGTTATTTACATACAATGTTTCGCTTGGAATAGGCGCATTATGCGCAGCTTCGTTACTTTCTGACATGAATCTCTAGCATTTCGAATTTGAGAACTTGTTACATTGATATACGCAAACACATCCTTACACCAAGAATAAATATCTGATTTGAAAAATAAGTTTATGGCATATGCTACGTTCATCTACAATACTCCATAATTTCTAACGGGGCTCATATATTTTGTATCTCAGTGGATATATAGACCAAGGAATGGGCAGAACAAAGCGAGATGATAAAATTTTTGAGATAAACTGGGAGGAATTTCAGAATGGAGATGAAGATATGGAAGATGAAATATACGATTTATATGAAACGCTCACAATTGACGCTCCAGATTTTCATTTAAGTAGACTCAATGAATTTTTTGAGGCGCTTAGTATCCCTAGTGCACTCACTTGTGATATTAAGGAATGCGTTGATTATTTCTATGAAATTGATTTAAATAAAGTAGAGAGCAATTATTTTAACGAAGGTCTGGCCAAGAGAGAGACCCTTAAACGGTTTATCAGAGACTTTACTATTACTCCACCATATGAAAGTCTCCAGACAAATGATATTATGGACATAGTCGACTTCGATAAGCTTATTAAGCAATCAAAGTTACTTTTCGGGTTTAGAAATAATTACCAAAATATTCTACAAAGCTGGTCAATTCTCATAGAATCAAGTAATGCTAAATCAGATATAAATGCAGACATAGAAAGTATGCTTATTGGACTTCCAGAATTAAGGGCAGCGAGAAATTCAGTTGAAAGTGAAGACTCTCGTGAACAGGAAATCGGTGATTCCGTTTTAATTGACATGTTGGGGATTTTTTCAGGAGGCGAAAAGATTTCATATTCGTTAAGCCAATTGAACCAACCTTTAGTTATAGGAATCAAAGACTTTGCCCAAATTCTTGCATACCTAGGGGACATTGTTTGAAGAGATAAAAGTATTGGTAAGATGATTCAAGCATAAGGATTATAGTGAATCTCTACCTTTTCTATCCAAATTTTATTTTTCCATTTACCAGTTGGTTTCCCACTTTTTTTGAGTTTGCTTTCATCATTTAATTCTTCATCTTCTTCAAGTTTTGTAAGTGCGTCAAAACCATCAATGATTGTTCCGATATATATATTGTTATCATCACCTCTTAAAGCATCGTCATATGTATCCGATAATACAACAAAAAACTGAGAGCCTAAACCATTGGGATCTTTTGATTGTTTAATCATTGCTACGCTTCCTCTTTTGAATTCTAATTGAGAGACTCTTCCTTCTGTCATAAAATATTTGTCAGCTAAACCTTGGACTGAGTTACTTTCCCAAAAGTTCTCTGAAACCTTCCCAGTGTTCGTTTTATCTCCGCTCTGCACTATGAAATCTTTAATAAATCTTAAAATTCTATTTTGGTTGTAAGTTCCAGATGCACAATGCCTCAAGAAATTTTCAGCATGTTTGCTTTGCATCTCATTAATATAACATAATTGAATCTTTATTTGGCCGTAGGGTGTATAGAACTTGATATCTAGTTAGCATATATGGTATTTTAATATTTATTTATAGTACTTACTGTAAGAGACATAGTGTAGGGTTTTGTATTAAAAGCCTGCAACTAAATGTAGTGAGCGATCTTATTATTCCGGTGAAATTGAAGCTTTTTAGATTTAATATATATAGGCCTAGAAATTGATTCAAATTTACGAATTACAGAAAATTGACTACTGCAGGTGAATATATCATTGAGGGATATTCAGTCCCAGGAGCTTTGGAGCAGGTTATTGATAGATTAGAAAGTAGATGGTATGGGCATGTTGGAGGAACACTGACACAGGAAAGAATGCTTTATATACCCAATGCAGATGAGCTAAGTTTGCTTTTTTATTCTAGTATGCAAGAAAATGGCTCCATGGTAGCGGGTTTTCTTGGGCTTGAAAATATTCTAGCTTCAGGGGATATGTCTCTCTTAGATGAAAGTAGTTTCTGGCATGTTTCGTGGAGGTGCACTCTCCTTTTGAATGAATATTTATTGTTCATGTCAAGGAAGTTAAAAAATGGATTTGATATCATAGACATCATTGGACGTTTTGTTCCCATAGTGAAGGATTTAATGACAGGCGGTATCAAGTTTAAAAGACAGCCTAAGAATTATTCAACTGAAGTAGTCGAAAGATCAACTTTAAAACCATCTGTAACTATACCAAAGCTCGAAGAATTCATAAGTGATTCCGAAGAAGATTTTGAAATCCTCGATCATCTGCCTAGTATAAGTGGTAAAAACTACCATACAGCCGGCAAGTATGACATGCAAGATCTAGACAATGCTGAAATTTTAAGAAGCTACGGTACTAAAAGCTCACGTTCTAAAATAGAGCACATTCACTCCTCT
Source organism: Debaryomyces singareniensis (assembly GCA_031081795.1). NCBI lineage: Eukaryota > Fungi > Ascomycota > Pichiomycetes > Serinales > Debaryomycetaceae > Debaryomyces > Debaryomyces singareniensis. The sequence goes on from JARYSX010000010.1 coordinate 197,757, forward strand.
AGATATTTTTTTTGGAAAGAAGTAAAGCGTCTATTTTCTTTTGAATATAATACACTCGACAATCTTAGCCATAAAATAAGAGAAAAAGATTTGCTTTCATTGAAACAGATTAGCAAAAAGAGATCAACGTGTACTGTTTTTACGAAGATCATGTTTTTGGAATTAATACAAGAAGCTGTGGCACTATTTTTCGATGACAGAACTAGGTGTGACGTTAATGAAATGCTCTGTTGTCTCTTCAGGAAATCTGAAACAGAAAGGCTGAATCTTAGAAGCAGTATGAAGGAAAAGGATCTTTTAATAGATATCTCTTTTTCTGCACTAGAATTTGCTGAATTCAATTGGTATGAAAAAGTCTGTAATTTAATTTTACACGATTTCGAAGGACTTAGTAACCTTGATTCGGAAAGAATCACCAAAAATTTAGGGTGTTACCAACCTACAAAAATTGACAACTTCAATTATCCAGAGACCAGCATTAGTGAATATAAATCTGAAAGCATTGAAATGAGAATAAATCTCCTAAGTATTGCATACGTCTATTCCCATCTCCTTGGAGAAAATAGTGGAAGGATACTGAATGAATTTGTGAAAGAAGACCCCGGCTCCTCTGCAGTATTAGAAATATTTTCAAAGAGGTTGATTGCAATGCCTCCCCTGAGTATACTCTTGTTCTTAGACTCTTTAAGACGTAAGGCGTATTCCTCTGATACTTTTGGTACTTGCAAAATATTATTCAAGCTAGTCAGTTCTCATTGCATATCAGAACTAACTCATATGTATGAGGGATATAAGCAGACAGTCTCATTCCTGACACCATCTGCTTTTCTTCAGTACGCATCAGAGGTGATTTTAGATGAGCATTTATACTCGTCATTTATTAATATAGAACTGGACAGTACGGAAGAAGAATTTATCATTCGTTGGCACAAACTAAATCTTATCTTAGTATCGATTTTACGATATATATTATATGAATATTGGTCCAATATTGAACTCAGGAAGTTCAAGACAAAACTAGAAGATATCGACAGAAAACGAAACAAATTATATACAGCTTCTCGTGAGAAGAAAGTAGGACAGATATCTCCAAAGAAAGTTCTTCGTAATGAGGCTGATGCTAGAAGTCATTATCTGGACCAGATCCAAGTGGACAACTTTCCCCATTATCTTTCATTCATTCGAGAAGTAGAATTGTTCATGTATTATTAGATTTTGCGAAAGCTATATAACTTGGTAATTGCATAATAATAAACCAACAACTTAGATGATATGTTTGACCTTAAAGTAATGTCTCAAGTATTGAACCTGCCAAGCACCAAATCCAATCAAACTTCCGACAATCAAAACAGAAAACCATTTTACTCTAGAATTAGTTGATTCGTTGGTATCTCTCATTCTTTCTTCTCTTGCTTTCAAATAGCTCAATTCGTTGATGATCTCTTCAGTCAAATCATCGACCTTGAGCAAATCAAGCTCGTTTGGTTTCAATTTCTCAGCAGCTTGCACTGAATTCCAGTCTCTTGAAGCTGATCCACTTTCTATTTCCAAGTCAATTTCTCTGAATCTCTCATGTCTACTCCACTTATGATCAAGCTTATTAGTGAAACAGACATCAAACGAGTTATGCTCCGTCTTGAAAGCAATCCTGATCTTTCCACTGATGTCATTTCTATTGGCATATGAATTACCGGAGGAATCCTTAACCTTCAAGCTCAAAGTCTGACCATCACCAAAGTTACCCGAATCAATGTTCAAGACAACCATTTGACCTTCGTGGACGAAGTCCCTGATGCAAAGAGGATCTGGCTTAGCAGCTGCTGGTATCTCAAACCTTAAACAAGATACCAATGATATAAACAACAAAAAGCTTGCGATAAATGATTTAACTGTTAACATCATCTCGTCCTTAAATATCGTTGTACTGTTTCTCAACTTCTTAGTGTCTAAGTGTCCATTAGGCGTGTCGAACTTCACAAAAAAAGAGCGCGTTTAGTGAGATTTACGGCACAAAATCTCAAAATAAAGTTAGTTCCTAATTTGGAAGTTATAATTAAAGAATTTTTCAAGTAGGATTTCAAAAAGAGCCTTGAAGCGTACCAATCCTATAATATCCCTCCAATATGGCCAAGGCTAAAACTACATACGTCATGGTGAAGCTTATCTCCACAGCTAAGACTGGATATCAAAAGTGGTTTAGAATCCCAAGAAGTTCAGAAAAATTAAATTTAATATTATATGACCCAAAGGCTAGAAGGCATTGTCTTTTCACAGAAGATAAGAAAAGAAGGATTCAAGAAATTGTACCTAAGGATTACACCAGGAGTCACAGAGTATGATTATTTTAGCATTTGTGGTTGAAGTTATTAGTATATCGCAATACTATGGGATGAATCGAGATATCACCTAATTTATCTACAACGTTTAGAAAAGGGCGGATTTCTATGCAGATTCTATGCAGATTTCTAAGCTTATATTTATGTAAATAGGATTTAATATATACATGGTTAATGGTAAATCATACTTGGATTCATGTGAAATTTTTTATCTTCCAGTCGGGATTATTGGAATTGATCTGAAGGTCCTTTGCATTTCCAATGACAGTAGCTATTTCTGGTCCTTTCGACAAGTACTTCTCTGCAACCCTTTCAATATCTGTGAAATATGTGTCCAAGAATCTCTCTCTTCTTCTTTGCCTCATGCTGTCATCAATATTTTCTAAAAAGGCTTCGGAACCTTGGGTAGATATACTGCTTGGGGCATCTATACTTTGAAACACCGCAAGTTTAGCTTCTTCTAAATCCGTAGATGTCCACCTAGCCTTCGTACTTCCAGACAATGCTTCATTGAGGACATCGAACGTGGAGCGGAAACTATCAATTGAGGTTATAGGATTTGGATCTCTATAGGAGTAAAAATTAAGGATTCCATTCAAGCCATCAAACAGTAAGCCTCCTCCATAAGCACCGTTAGATTCTCTAATTACAGAGTGCAAATGCTTGAACGTAGTCAACTGAGCTAGTATCTGTAAGGGAGCACCATCTTCTGAGTCATATGATGAACCCAATTTAGCAAGAGAAGAATATCCGATCTGGATTGGAAGATCCAAAAAGATGGAACCATTTTTAATCGGTGTGGCAGAAAACTTCGAACATACTGATTCTAAAATATTTGGCGATCCCGCCGAATCCATCCCAGAAAGAATCTTATTATCAAAAGCTTCAACCAATTTCTCATTTTTTAAGATCAATTCTTCATCTCCAATCAAGCTGTACGAAAATCCTTTGGAAGTACGTTCAGTGTAAGAATTAAGGACCAAAGTACGCAACTTTTCAAATACAGGTAGAACCTCTTTACGTAAATATTCTTTACCATCAGATTCTAAATTATTGCTCAAGCTTGAAATAAACTCCATTTGACTGATTCCGTTCAATTGATCAGATACATATTTACTTGGGGACAAATGAGAACCGCTACTAGAACTTGCAAAAGAATGTCCCCTTTCGACAAGTGTATTCATCTGATTCTGACTTGAGCTTTTGATTAAAGGTGATAATTTATCGACAACTTCTGGATCATTAGCGTCAAAGCGGGTCTCAGTTAATATTTCATGTAAAAGATCATATATCATACTTGAATTGTTACCTAGTGCCATAGATGAAACCACAAATTTCAACAGAGCCTGCGAAATATCCTTGGGAAGTGCTTTAACCTGCGTACTAAAACTGATTCCCCCAGTATATTTTTGGATCTTTGCTTCTAAATCAGTAATCTTAGTACTAGATGTTCCAGCTAATCCTGTCAAGCATGCACAGAAAAGAGGCATATATTTGTAATATGCCTCTGGAAGGTATGATAGATCTTTATATGCTGTCATATAGATCAATCCATTAGTAGAAATCACTCTTTTTTGTAACTTCTTGTCGTTAACAGATGATATGTCTAGATTGTAGAATTCACCATGTCTAGAAATGTCATGGACACCTAAAGTTGGTAGAACGGATATGTCTTCTTCAATTTGCTGTCTCTCTGCCAATAATGAAGAACGTTGATCAATATGCTCAATATCTTCCTTGCTCAAGTTACTTACTTTAGATTGTAATCTTGAATTCTCTTCCTCCGATAAATCCAGAGCAAATGATTCCAGAGGTTCCATAACATACTTAACCCGACGTAATTTAGGATTTAACAAGGTTTTATTCAACATTTCTTCAAAAACTGAAAGACCTTGCTCTTCAAATTCTTTCTTAAAACGAGCTATTTTCTCGTCAACTTTTAAGAGAGCAATAGGTTCTATACCGTTAACCCACCCAGGCAAGATAGAATTTAATAAGCCTAAACCAAGGTCAGGCTTATGCTTTTTGAATCCCAATTCTATCTGATGCATGATGGCCTCCACATGCTCAGTCAAGACGCTTCGATCCTTTCTTAGCTCAGGAACAAAATTCTCCTTTAACACTTTTAAAATAGATTCTTCACAGGCGTCAACGTTTTGCTTGGAAACATTATTAAAACCAACAGAAAACGAATACAAGGCAGAGGTATTGTCAAGGCCAGTGTTCACACTAAAATCGTCACCAAATCCTTTTTCTATCAATTCTTTATAAAACGGAGAGCTAACCCCATCACATAATAAAGAGCTTAAAATTTTCCATTTAAATAGGTCATAGTGATTTTCTTCATTTAAAGGATCGCCCAATTCCCAAGTAATCGAGACCTTATATTGTTCTTCTACAGGTTTTCCACACATGACATCCACAGGACCTGAAATCTTAATCTCAGATGGACTAGTTGGATCAAGTCTGACATTAGGTTGCCTAATTTCATTTCTCTGATTACGAAAGCCAAATGGGCGGAAAGCTTCGTCCAATTTCCTTAAGTGCTGAGACAAAGGCAAATTACCATACGTATATGTTCTTGAATTTGAAGGATGATAATTTCTTGAGTGAAAATCTATCAAACTTTCATAACTCAAATCTGTAATATTCTTTGGATCACCTCCAGAGTTATGCAAAGATGCATAAATCGATTCCTGGAACTTAATCCAAAAATAGTAAGCAGAATTAGCATACTGGCCCTTCATTTCATTATAAACGACACCTTTGAACTCCATAGGGCTCTCAGCTGAAGATATATCATTTCTTTCTAATCTCCAGCCTTCTTGGCAGAAATCCTCAAAGGTGAGAAGTGGCTCAAAAACAGATGATAAGTAAACATCCATCAAATTATCAAAATCTCTTGAGTTAGTAGTTGCAAAAGGATAATAAGTATGATCATGCGCAGTCATTGCGTTCATAAAATTGCTTAATGATCTATTGAGCATTTTGAAAAATGGATCTCTTACGGGATACTTATAAGACCCACAAAGTGTAGTATGCTCAAGGATATGTGGAACACCGGTTGAATCTGAAGGGTTAGTCTTGAATGCAATCAGAAATACATTATTTCTATCTACAGGATTATCCAAGTGCAAATGTTCAGACCCCAGTAATTTATGCTTTAACATGACAGCGACGCATGAGAATTCAGGAATAGGAATAACATCTTTAATTTCATACCCAGATAAGTTAGTACCTACCGCATATTTATTCGTTATTCTAGTACTATCAAATGATGCTAGCCTTCTCCTAGCTAAAATAGCTTTTGAAGAAGGGAAACTTCTCGTCACTTTGAACAGTAACATGTGCTATATGTGCAAAAAAAAAATAAAAAAAACAGCAGAAAAGAAGTCCTTTATATTCGGCGAAATCTTTTTGTATAGTTCTTTAAGGACAACTTGTTACTCTGATATACCTTAACTTTGGCACTGAAGTGTTCACAAGTTTCCAAATCTGTGCCACTCACTAAAAAGACTCAAATCTTCTAAATCACGTGACTGACTATGACTGATTTTTGTCCAAGTTAGATAAGAGATCTTTAACTGAAAACTCTGAAAGCTTTAAGTAATTGTAATGAAGGATACCTATAAACGTGATACAACGCTGGCCGAAAGGGTTTCCACGTTTGGAGGCTTCGTTGCAGGTGCAATTGCAGCTTGTGGTGCTGTTACTTTTACGAACCCTATTGAATTGGTAAAGACAAGAATGCAGCTTCAAGGTGAATTACAGAAGGGACTGAATACAACCAGATTGTATAAGAACCCGTTACAGGCCTTTGCATTAATTTATAAAAATGAAGGGATAAGAGGACTTCAGCAGGGATTGATTTGTGGATATCTCTATCAAATGGGCCTTAATGGTTCGAGAATTGGGTTTTATGAACCTTCTAGGGCTATTATTACAAAGTTAATTTTCCCACAGAGAGTCGAGGAAGGCAAGCCTATCCCTCAGATCCTTCCTATTAATGTAGTCTCCGGTTTCATATCTGGTTCCATTGGCGCTGTTATGGCTTCTCCTTTCTTCCTTGTAAAAACGAGGATGCAGTCATATTCTGGTGCACTGGAAACCTTGAAAGTAGGTGACCAAACCTATTACAAAAATGCATGGGATGGCTTGAAAAAAATATATACCACTGAAGGGGCCAAGGGCCTTTTCAGGGGTATTGACAGTGCAATCATTCGTACTGGTACAGGTTCCTCGGCACAACTTCCGATCTACAACTTATGTAAGGATTTTATGATCAAAAATAACGTCATGTCCAAAGATTCTTCTGCATTTACTTTAGTCTGTTCATCCATAGCTGGTGTTGGTGTTAGTATCGTGTTAAATCCTTGGGACGTGGTTCTCACAAGGATTTATAATCAAAATCTGGATCACTACAAAGGTCCAATTGATTGTTTGACTAAAACAGTCAGATACGAAGGGTTTGGAGCTCTCTACAAAGGTTTCTACGCCCAGCTTCTTAGAATGTGTCCCCACACAATCCTTTGTTTAACTTTTATGGAGTATACTATGCCTTTGATAGAAACTATAGAAAACAAATTGGCCGCATAATCTCTTATTGGCACCCCTTTTACATATTTATTTACATATTTATTCCATATCTGCTCATATGATACAACTCACTGTTCGGCTGTGGCAACCATTCCTGTTCTCTTCCAATAGAGTAATATCAATATCTATTGGATTATGCCCGATCACGTGCACGGATACTAATTAATATATCGCCACCGACGCCATGCGAAAAAGTGTCCCTCCTATACAAAGTTAAGGTCAGTTGCAATATTGTTAGAAGAAAGTTTAAGTTTTCAAAAGATATATCATAACAGAGCTATTTTATAGATAGTCTGGTGTTCACATTTTTTGTACAATAAAGAAAGTAGTTTTCGGTATCGCTCGTCCATTAGTAAGGGTTTAATAACATACAACAACCGAAGTCAAATTTGGATTAAGAACGTATCACAGGTATAGAAAAAGGAAAGTATCTTTTTCATAAACCATAATAGATATGCGTGATTCTAACTATAAATCTTTGGCAAATAATAAGGCGGCAGTGACAATAACTACCAGTCTTTATGACAGGCGAGCATTGGATGTCACCTCGGATAAGCCTTTGGTGTACTCTTTGAATCATTTGACATATTTGGTCTCTTCGCTGGCAAAGGTTCGTGAAACGTTATCAGTAGATGGTGGTATAGAAAGACTTATCGAGATTCTAAATGAATGCCACCATCTGTCGTACAGTGCACATGACAATGTTTTCAACAGTGAGAAGAAACTTCTTACCGCATGGAAATGGACCTTAGCATTCCAGTGTTTAGTGTTGATTGGCACCAGAGGTACTGAAAGAATACGCCAGAGTCTAGTGAAAGCAGGCATATTGCCTATAATTGCCACCATTCTTGATAGCTATATTCTTTTGAATGAAAGCGTCTTTTATTCTATGTCAGCAAGACCTTCTAATTCTTTTTCTGAAAATCCTGTCTTGCAAAGGCAAACACTGTTGTTCCAAGATAATACTGCATCTTTTGGAAGAGGCACCAATAGTAATAGGGCAGGTCTGACAACTCCTGTTGACAACAATGCATATTCGTTATATATGATGAACGAAAATGCGGAAATTGATACCAATGATAGTTTAAATGTTCATGCACATGGTAACAGGGCTAATTCGTTCAATATTGATGGAGAAAATAATGGGCTTAGAAATGTAAATACTACTGGTATTGAGGAATTGCAGGGACATACTACTGGTGCATTATCTTACGCCAACATGACCAGTCACATAGAAGGAGCTATACCTTGTAGTCCGTTCAGACATAATTCTACTGTTACGCTATCTAATAATTTCACTTGTGAAGACTATAGTAGTCTTAATACTGAACAACTTTTCAAGTTATTGTACGTTGACCGGGAGTCGTCAAATTTGAGTACAAATACGAGAGCTTCTGTCCGCTCTGAAATAAGGAGAAAGTACTTGATCTTGAACATTCTCCGAAGATTATATGATGAGAAGAAAGTAGAGCTTCTTGATGACAGGTTTATCGAAGATAACGATTATGAGATGGACAATAGTTTGCAATTTTTGTCTGATTTGTATTTACAAAACGACAAGGCTGTTTTGAAGAGCCTTATGAATTCTAGGATAGCTCCAAGAAGCTTCACAGAAAGTGGGGTTGTGATTCCTAAAGACGATGATATTGTCTGGTCTTTACAGCTCCTTGCATATATTTCTAAGTATCCTTGCTTGAAAGAATCTTTACAAAACACCCATTTATTGATGGACATGAGCATCAGAGACAAGCAGTTGAAGCTTTATATCGAAAAGCAAATGAAGTCAAAATTGAAAGAAAGTCTAATTTTGAACTCTAACCCTAAGTTGTGCAATAAGGCCGGAGGTGGTACATCTTTATCAAATACGAAGGATAATATAGATAGATTTACCCCTTCTGCCTCTAGTTCTCCTCAGATGTTAAATGACTTGAACAGAATTCAAAATGATGATTTTGTTTTGGATGAGCATCAAATTGAGGTTTACGATGACGATATTACGGAACACATTGATGGAAAATCAGATTATGATGCATATGACGAATGTGAAGAAGAAGATGATGAAGAAGATGATGATGAAGATTACTTGAATAATTCAGACGAAGAGAAATATATGCCAAGTATAACAAGTAGCAATGAGAATGATTTCGATTATTTGACCGATTTGTATAATTCTATTGTGGCTTCAGACAGAATCAGCAATGAAATGGAGAGAGAATTCTCACTTTTTACTCAGACTGAGCGTATAAACAAGTACATTGAATTCCAGGCTAAGAAACTAAGTGGAACCGTAATAGATAAAAGAAAGGAGCAGAAATCATTTTTAAGCAATAAATGGAATTATGAAACTTATAAAAGTTTCGATATTGATAATGAACAGTTTTCTTGCTCAGAGAAGGATTATGATGAATCTTTGATGGAGTATAAAACTGTGAATTTGTTTCCAATGGTTGAAAAATTCACATTTCTCTCTGGTACTGATATGTATTATTGGTCTGGTGTGATCATGAGAAACTCATGTAGAAGAAATGAAACAAAGGGTGGCGTCCGTCAATGTGGCAATCTTGAGTGTGGCAAATGGGAAAAATACCCCCGCGAGTTTCTGAAATGCAGAAAATGCAAAAGGACAAAGTATTGTTCTAGAGAATGTCAGATCAAAGCCTGGAATTGCCATAGGAATTGGTGTATTCCTAGCAATTCAAGTTCTACTACTACATCCACAGCAGCATTTCAAGGAAACTCTACGAATAATACAGGACATGTAACCTCTGATGACCAAAATAACAACTTTTCTTCACAGTCTCATGATGAGGCTAACTAGATTTAGCATTGTAGACACTAATTTTAATAGGTTTGTCTGTATTAATATTATTTAAATGCGAGAAAATCATTCTATGCTAAGAGGCAATCCATACACAACAGGTGCGGATCCATTGAGAAATTTCAAGTTGCAACCTTTTCTACTATTTGCTACAGCCCTACTTATAGTCTCGTTCAGTGTGGCTGATGATAGTTTAATTAGTCCCCAGCGGTCAAAAACGGAAGAACTAAAACTATCTATATCCTTATCTGTAACATCCCATAGATTGGCAAGAACCATTGGAGAACCATAGGATAACCAAGTCAAAATAGTTCCACATGGTTCTAGCCATTGGTGGTAACTAAGCGACGCGGATGAGCACCCAATTAAAAGCGCTGGGGGCAAGCTTCTTGACAAGGAGCTCGCCTTGGTAAGAGATGAAATCCTAAAATGATGTTCACATGCACCATGCCCAAGATATATAAATAAACGTCGTTTAATCAAATCCGAAATAAGGCCAGTTTCGGGGGGCGCTTTTCCAATATAGCCATCCCATCCTTCCTTACTAGCAAAAATTTCTCCAAATTTATTTTCAGTTTTCTTAAGGTCGCCATCAGGATTTACTAAATAATAAGTCTCTTTTATTTCATTTTCCGAAATTGTTAAAGATCTATTGTTTTTCAAATGCGTTATTAAAGATGACACAGAAGGCATTCTTGAAACAGATTTCTTTTCCAAACAAGATAATGATTCCCAGGGAAATTTATTCAACTGGCCATCTAAGATGAGTATAATATGGTTTTCCGCAGACTTCGAAGTAAAAAGATCTTTTTTACGCAAAACTTGGTAATGTCTAACTATCAATTTCTTCATACAAGTACGAAACTCGAGCTCTTGTTCTTCATTTAAAGAGTATATCTCACCATGTAGATGTAAGATCCTTGATATGAACTGACATATCTGTTTGAGATAAAAGTTTTCTTCAGCATAATTAATATGAAGTTCTCTTCCAGTATTGGCTTCTATGAAAAAAGAACCCGAAAATACAAATAATTCTAAAAGGGCCTCATCTAGCAATAAAGATTTATGCCTATTTTTTTTGCATTCTTTTCTAGAAGGCAAGAACTCAGATAATAACCTTTCGAAGTCCCTTTGAAAGCTATCCAATTGAGCTTGGCTAAGGCATCTATCTTCAAATATACCTCTAAAACAACCTAGCCAGTTATCTTCTACATCGGTAAGAAGCTCTTGTAGTTCAATATCTAATTTGAAACGTAATCTCCACCAGTCCTTACGGTGCTCTTTCGTTTTAACTTTAGATATTGTTTCTGCTTTTGTACTGAGGTCACTCTTTTTGATAATCTCGTCCAAATTCGTCAACACAGATAAAAAGCTCCGTCCGTGTTCGAATTTAGAGGATCCCAACTTCAAATACTGGGGCTTTCTGTTGTAACAGTGACGGGCTATGATTAGCCCACCAGTATATGGACATATATCAATGCAAATAACCTTCCAAGGTTTAGGTAAAAGAGTTTTTAAATCTTGCTGAAATGATCTGATCTTTGAATCTAAATGTTCTGCAACATGACTTGTTCGGCAAGAAGGTAAAAGCTCATTGTTACTAGCTAATGAATGCAAAGCATCATTAATCAATTCTTCCTCAAATCTGATAGGACGATGACGGCAAAAATCTTGCAAAAAAAATAAATTCTCTGTGACGGTGCATTCTTTATCTAAAATTGAGGCACTCAGTTCAGTATCGACATAAGAAAACAAAGATCCAATGGATAAACACAAATTGAGAATATAAACAACATCTCTAAATTCATGATTGTTCAAATATTCCATTCCATTATGCTGAAAAATTTGGAGCACTAGTTCTTTCACCTGGTGCAACTTGTTTAGAATCGTCTCTCTTGAATTAGTAAATTCAGGATCAAAACTTTGGTATACCTCATTATCCAATGATCTCACTGATGGAAATACTATCGATGCTTTCGCAAAAGAAAAATTACCATCTGAGCCAGATAATAAAGTTTCTGCACCTAATTTTGCTTGAAGAAGGATAGCCAAAAGGGACTCCCTGGATTCTTTGAACACGGGTTTGTGTAAAATAGGTTCTGAATTACCTCTGGCCATGCTTTCTCTGTATAAAACTTCGAAATATTCTAGATTAAAGTCAATATTTTGTATTAATATTGAGTTATTGTTGCTCAAATCCAAAACCTTGGCTTCATAGTACTGTAAATCGAAGCCGTTGAATTGAATACTAAATTGCTGAAATAATTCTGAATTTGCAAATGAGGTTTTGCCATTACCTTCATCTTTATCATGCAGAGTAAGGATGTTAATTTTTGCCATTAAGAAATCAATATTAAGACATTTTAGTCCTATAGAGCTTCCCATTACTAGGCTCTGGTTATACAAGTCTACCATACGGTATTTATCGCCCAATATAAAAAAGTGCTCACACAATTTAAGTGTATGATAGCTTTTAAGTAGAGGCATTGTGATAGAACTGTTTAGCTTGAAATAATTTTCCATAAAAAATGTAACATCCTTAGTGGCTCCGAAATGTATGCATATGTTGACAGCTAAATCATAAGCGTTCATCAAAAGGGACTTAGTCTCCATTTTAATTACTTCAAGATTAGAGTTAAATTCCCCTTCAAGCTTCCTGTCTATCGAATACAATATTTTCACTGAAGTTTTCACCGATGACAATGACTCTGCAGAATTCAGCAACATTAAGTTAAGTTTTCCTGTTAAAAACAGGAACTTTGCAAGCGTTAACAATATTTCATATTTTTTTCTCAATGAGCTAACAGATTGCCCCGATTTCATATTATATGCTTCATTCTTCATCAAAAAATGTAGAATAGATTCGTATTTTTCAACAGCTTGAAGTCTATTTTTTTGAGACAAACAAAACTCCAATTGTAATAACTTCCATTTAAGAACAATATCTTCCAGTATATCCTCCAACCCATCGGAGGATTTTAAAATGGCTGCAGATTTAGCTAAGGCGTTAGGGACTTCGGAGCTAAATTCCATTCTCAAATAACTGACACATAATGCAAGTAGCATTTGCACCTCAATTTCCTTATGTACATTGGTGTTCGTAAATCCACTACCAATTTTCAATATATTTGCCAAGTAGAAAATGTTTCCGTTCAAGTTATTCATCATGAAGAAACTAATTGCAAAATTTATGATTTCTTTGATGAGAAATCCTTGGTGCTCATCATTCTCAGAACTGTAAAATGGGACCCAGTATTGAAACATGTCGAATATAAAGCGTAGAATGCCCACGTCCCATTTTATGTGAACTAAATAATGTAGCAGTGCTCCCGCCATTAATAAGGCAGCTTCTGGTCCTGTCACAGAGATATCAAACGACTTAAACCGGCATAAATCATTTTTTATATAATTTTTGCACTTGTAATAATAGGTTAACGTTTGATGCAATTCATCATTGAAAATTGTTTTCAATTCTAGGGAATTTAGTAAAGAATATATGGGGTATGTCTGATCCTGTAGTTCTAGTAGAAACACTAATAAAATACATTTCAAATCAGAATTTAATGAAGCATCATTCCCAAAATAAGTTTCTAATAAGTTTCTTTTGAGATGTATGATATGTGCAAGTGCGTTTATGAAATTATCTAGGTCAAGCATGTGTAACATATCAAAAACACAATGCGACTTATTTACTGTCACACTATACCATAGTTCAAAAACATGAAATATGTGTTTCGCCAAAAATTCAATTTGATTCATTTCAAAACATGATTCCATGCATCTTTCAATCTTCCGCTTGTATGAATAATAATGGGGCGCTAGCTCTGATTCAATAGCCATCTCCAAGAGATACTCTTCCAAACAAATTGATAATTCCAAACATGCAAATAGGATAGTTTTATATTTCAATCCATAAAAAAATGCAATATCTGAGATACTTCTTAATCTTCCTAGCTGCTTGTGAGATTTAAAAATAGTGGCTAACGATTTACAAATAGATGGTACATATGGAAACATGACTTCACGACTGTCATCGTTTTCAAATGAATTTTTCAACCACAATATTATCTCATCAAGAATTGAAATATGATCTTTATAAATACTCCGTTTTTTCTCAAGCCCCCTCATAAGAATAATGCCGATGTCTTGGATCAACTGAGCCTTATGAGTACTCATTTTTCTTTTATTTGATACTAACAGTTTCATTATATTTAAAAATTCCTTTTTCATAATGAAGGAACTGAATCCTTGAAGGTTATGACGAAATATAGAAGCCATATCTGAAACATCGGACTCGTTAAACGTTTCCATTTTTATCAACATACAATCAAGAAGTTCATTCGGCACCATCTGATTCGATCTGTTAAATTTATATGATTCCTGAAATTTTAGCACCTGGTCTAGGCTTATCTCATGATCGCTTAGAACCTTCTTCAAGTCTTCTATGTATGGCGTAAGACTCGCTACATCTTCATAATTTACCTTAACAGCGGAAAAGGAAGTTGTCACTCCTTTGTATGACTCAAATTCTCTAGCTTTAATTTCTAGTTTGAGAACACATAACCGATGGAGATCAGAACCTTGATGACAGCTTCGTTTTCTATTCACAACTGCTAGCTTATTCATTCCATAGATTATTTTTAAAACATTATCAATATGCTTCTTAAAATTCAAATTATACATCTTAGCGTATCCAGTCCACTGTAAAAAATTCCCTGTAGATAGTAACAATTCAGGGAATACCCAAAAGACATTTCCATAAACCTCGTCCATTTCATTGTGCTTCAACTTTTGAGCTATAATATGTAACGTACATTGAAATGAAAGAAAATGAAATGCAATTGTAGCATTGATTATTTCTTGCCTTAATTGCTCTTCCAAGCACTCGAGGTAAGTGGCATTGAAAGTTATTCCTCTCAAAACGCTGATTGTCTCACATTCGTGGTAGGTAGCGAGATCCTGCTCTGAACACATCATATTAGAAATCACAGAATACAAAAACCTTATCTCCGACCAACACAACTCAAACTGTTTCTCTTCTATTAATTTAACTAAGAGCACTTCATGTTTTTTGATCAAGTCAATCTTTTTAACTACATCAGCGGTAAATATATATGCACCCCTAAAACATTTGCAAACCATTTCATAGACATCAAAGGCTTCTCCAACTATATATTTGTGTATCGAATCATCGTTAACTATCTTCCAAATTACAATCTCTATCAACTTTTTAATTTCTTCGTCATTGATATTTGCTATGTTTCCATCTATAATATTGATATGCAGCTTTTTACCATGGTTTCTAGCTAAATAGTCTCTTAGTAGAGTATTTGCTTCCATTAAGTCAATATCTTTCTCCCATTTTCTTAGCATTGGAAGCACATTGATTTATTCTGTTTGCCGTACTGCTTTGTAACATTTGTGTTTACATTACTTAAGTCATGTGACCATTCACGTCTGTCTTAACACATACATTAGTCGTTTCGAAACTTTAAAACATTTTCTTTCATCTAATCTCCTATAATTAGACTTTTCCTTGCACTAAAGATCTCTAAGTTGAACAAAAAGTGAATTGTATTGATACCATTTTTTACAAAAGAGGATTGCCTTTTATGTGCACCTTTGGCTATATGATCTTGTAACGTTACATAATATCAACTATCTGTATCATTTTTTCTACAAAAAGTCCGTGATAGTTTAGTGGCTAGAATTACCGTTTGTCGCATGGTAGACCGGGGTTCAATTCCCCGTCGCGGAGCACTTTTTTTTTCATAATTTTTAAATCTGCTCTAAAGGTGAGGTTAAAATATTTGAACTAAACTAGAAAGAAACAGGATATTCTGGCTGCATATGGTATGCCGTATATAATGAATGCTTGCCGTGCATACTCTAGTGGCCGTATTTCTGATGTATTCAGATCAGCCATGTCTCATATGAGTTCTCAAGCGATGATTTTAACGGCTGGTATCAAACATAGAGAATCTCCAGAGAAAAGCATCTTACATGGTATGACCATTTCATCAGTTTCTTCTCTTTCAGTTTATCCTAAACCTCTTATGATTTTCAATGTCCATCTTCCCTCATACACATCAACAGCGTTACATGAATGTGGTGGTATGATGGCAATTCATTTGTTGCCACCAAGCCAAAAATCTGCTCAGCTTGGTCGTATATTTGCTAGTGGTGTTAAGCAAGATCCTAGAAAACCTTCAGGTGAGAACCCGATTCTGGAAAATCTGGAAGGGGACATGTCCGGTGATGTCTTTCAGGAAATGACCACTCCATTCAAATTTATTGATCAAGATGATTGGTATTATCACATTTCTGAAGATGAATTTGTCATTCCTATAATCAAAGAAGCAGAAAAAGCTTTCATCTGTAAAAAGCACAGCATGTTAGATGTGGACCAGCACGAGATATGGGTTATTGAGGTGATTGAGATCTTAAGCCCAAATGCAGCATGGTCCGAATCAAAGACTGGCGGGCTCATATATTATGATAGATCTTTCCATCAAATTGGTGAACGCCTAGAGGAGGAAATCCAAGGTTAAGCATTTATCTTCATTAAATTACTATATATGACTAATATTATTTCATTCCTACCGCTAATCGTTTTCTAAAAGTTCTTCAAATTCTGTCTGTAAATCCATCGTAGCTTCGAAGACTTTTGGTAAAATCACCTCATATTTTTCTTCCATTCTCTTATTTTTCATGTCAATTTTTCCTATTATGCCGTTTTTCTTAATTTGTTTTATCTCATTTTGAATCTTATATAACGAGTCCTCTCTGGATTTGATCTTTCTTTCCAATTTCTCTTTTTTAAGCGCATAGTTGTGAGATTCAACTTCTATAGTCCTTAATTTGGTCCTATAGTGAGAGATAGCGCTTTCATGTGTCTGAATAAATGAAGTTAGCTCTGAAATCTGATTTTGTAATGCCGCTTCTTCTTTTAAGAATTTATTTTCTGCAGCCTCTTTCTCCATATTCTTGTTATGCAAACTATTTTCCATTTCTTTTATTGTATTTTCGAGATGCAAATTTGTATGATGTAATCCCTTTATCTTTCCAGAGGTCCTCAGATCATTTGATTGCTTGGTATTAAACTTGGCAACTCTGTTCTTCATAATTTCAATGTCTTTTTTTGCATCAGCAAGTCTTTTATTCTCTTCTTTCTTGATTTTTCTAAGTTTGTTTCTGGAAAACAGCAAATACTCAACCGCAGTAGATAAACTGCTCTGTAAAGTTGTTATTTCTGTTGCAGGCATAGACTCATTTAATACTTCATCTGAGTTTGTACCGGTGGTATTGAACTTATATTGAGATATTATTTTGTGCCCAGACGTTTCATCCTTAAGAACAACATTGTATTGGAATGTAGGTGATAATCCATAAACTAATAAGTAAGCAACTTTATTGCCATTAGACGTGGACTCAAGGACCTCGTATGATGGCCATAGAATTCCATTTACTTCTAATTTATAGCTCTTTCTACAAAGTAGTTCAAAAAGTCCATCACCTTGGATTCCCCTGAACACAATTCGAGAAGCATCTAGATAGATGGCAGATAACAGGACTCTTTGGAAGCCGGATGTACTATCACTCAATCCCACATTTGAATTAGAAAATACATAAGGATCTTTAAACATTGCAACACAAGCTGCAACAAGCTTCCAAAATGGTTGGTTTGAAATTACGCTAGTACCTGGATTGGTAAGCACTTTTGAAGTTTCTAAATCATTATTTGACTTGACCAGAACATTATTTTTTGTAATAGCTATACCTTCAGAATAACCTATCTTCTTTGAAGCAGATCCTACAGAGTTGATGGTCGTTTGTTGCTGACCCAAAATTGGACTCATACAAAAACTCTCAAAATTCTCGATTGAAACTTCTTTCAATCCCATCCTTAAAGTTGAATTTGATTCCTGATTCTTAAGTGTTCCTGGTAAATCAGCGGGAATTTTAATTTCGACATTATCTGGTATAGGGAATCTTGGATTCTCAGATATCAGGATCACATCTGCATTCAATTCTTCATTCATACTGAAGTTATTTAACAACATGGGAGTAGCTAAGATAGGTGATTTTATCATCTGAGCTTTCTGGAAATGAAATGGGACTTCTGGGGTTAAACTCGAAAGATCATCTAGATATTTAGAATACGTTCTGAACATGAATATTTTTCTCAATAATGGAATAACTTCGATAGTTATAACAATGATACATAAAACTAGATGAAACCAGTTCAAAATTAACAAAAAATAGCCCCATAATCTCTTCACGAAAAATGTTCGGAAAACTTGCCTCAGAATAAACAAGCAAGGAAGATATATTCCATGATTAAAAACCATTTCCATTGATTCAAACTTCATTTTAGAGTACCATTTCCTAATATAATAATAAACTTGAGCTGCAACATTTGAAGATAGGATTCTGTTCAATGCATCGGGGATATAAATTGAAAATCTTTCATTAATAGGTTTCACATAACAAAAGAATCCATTGCCAGATTTTGAAAACTCGATTAAGTTTTTTAATATTAATGCAACTCCTTCATATAACTGGTGGAATAGGATATCGATTTGAATAAGATTCATATTAGAAACGTAAAGGCCCGCAAGGTAATTTACATACACAACAGAACAAAAGCTCATAAGCACGTTCCAGAAACTTGAAATCCCACTCGGCGTAGAAATCTTTCCATTTATTATATCAGGTACATGATTATGCGAGTTTGAGGTGGAACGAGCTCTTCTAGTGTTAGAGACAGCTCCGGGGATTGATGCTTGTGAAGTCCTTGATGTGGACCCCGGAGAAACAAAAGGGATCCCAATTAGTTCAGATGCTAAAATTGAATGCGCTAAAATGGAAATGTATTTCATAAAAGTCTTAGGAAAGATCCTATGAATGATAGCGAGTAGTATAAGGTTAATCGAAAAAATCTGCAATATATACCCGAACAATATTGAACGATAGTTCCTGATTTTATTCAAACCCGCTTCTCCACTAATTTCACTCAACAATGAGTCCTCTGGTTTCATATATAGGCTAAAATGTCTTGAAATCAATTTTCTACCCAAAAATTTGGAGCTACCAGAAAGTATGTATGTCAAAAAGACTAAACTTGAAACAGTCTTGGGTAAGCCCAATAGTATGAAAGTTAAGGCAATTGTATCCCTTATAGCATTATGCTGTAGTATACTACCTTTAGTATCCTTATTTGCAACAGTGGCCTTATGACCTCTGATAGCTTGAAGCTGTTTAGTTTCCGACATTTATGATTACTTGAAATACAAAAACCTGATGTGGGAGCACATGAAAATTGTATACCAGTTAATCTAAACGAAATATTGGAATCTCAACTCCAATATTATGGCTTCTAGTCTTGATCCACTAAAATCAATTGCTTATGATTCAACTA
Source organism: Debaryomyces singareniensis (assembly GCA_031081795.1). Lineage (NCBI taxonomy): Eukaryota > Fungi > Ascomycota > Pichiomycetes > Serinales > Debaryomycetaceae > Debaryomyces > Debaryomyces singareniensis. Next base: position 216,928 of record JARYSX010000010.1, read on the forward strand.
TACATCAGCAAAATTCACAGGTCAATATATGGTGTTTGCACGTCATTTTATTTGAGCACAAAAAGTGGTCTCCCGGGCTCAACAAAAAGTGAATTTCCTTGAGATCAAGTACAATTTGACCATATAAATTGACCTGGTCCTTTCAATTGTAACCTGTTCATTCTTTTTTCTAGAAAATAAAGCTCTTAGTTAAACTATTGGCTGAAGTTTAAATTAAAGTTTTGAAAAACTGTTGGGATGTACATTTTCTGAAGAGCAGGGTCTCAACGGTTGCCTGGATTGACCTGTGCAAGAAGAAACCATATTTAGATTATGCACGATTACAACATGGAACATTATTCAAACTTTAACCAGAATCTCTATACTGGGATGATATATATAAGTATAAATAAGTTGATGGCCAAGACTCTACAATCAGAGCATTTATCTCTCATATTATTCTATAAGTGTTTAATATTTAGTCGGCATTGCTAGATATGCTCATTTAGGCAATCACTTTAAGATAAACTGTGGCTCATATCGTAATTCAACGAGCTGCGAATATATAGAAGTGGTCTGCAATTATTTATTCCAGTAGTCATTTATGTTTAACATCAAATCTATTGCTATTATCGGAGGAGGTCCATCTGGGTTATCTGCCTTATATGAGTTTCTACACGTTACGAGTGATGGACAAAGTACCTTCGGATTAGATTCACCAGAAAATAAGGCCTTCGAAAAGGTGGTACTTTTCGAACAGAGCGATAAGGTAGGGGGTGTCTGGTCCAAATCTAATCGAGCAGCAGATTCGACCTTCCCTAATAGGGAAGTTTTATATAGAGATAATTATTACAAAGCTGATGCTATACAGCCTTTTAATAAACTAAATGTTGATCTAAAAGGTTCAAGTGTGAACAATAGGGTTCAAAACCCTCATGAAGAATTACCTACTTGGAAAAGTAATGCTTCATATCCAGACTTATTTACAAACGTTCCAGAAAGGTTCACCAGATTTTCATCAGTTCTGTATGAGAAAAAGAAAACGGATAGCATTATTGATCCGTTTTTGAGGCCAGTTAACTTGCAGAATATTGTAGAGGAGTTTGCTAATCTGAATGACTTAAGTTCCCATATACGATTAAACTCACAAATTTTCAGCGCGCAAAAAATGAAAGATTCTTGGAGAGTGGTAGTTCGTGTGGAGAATACAGAAAAGGGAATCGATGAATACTATGAGGAATACTACGATGCCATCGTGGTGGCTAATGGTCACCACTCAGTTCCATACATACCATTTATAGAAGGTTTACTGGAATATGAGATAAAGTACCCTGGAAGTATTTTGCATTCGAAATCTTTTAGAACACCAGCTTTATTTGCAGGAAAGAAGGTTGTGGTTGTAGGTAGTAGTATAAGCGGGATTGCTATAACTCAGTATATTGCTCCAGTCGCTAAGAGGTTTATATTATCAAGGAAAAACAAAAATGAAGTGCATAATTGGATAAACAAAGTTGTGAAATCTTCAGTAGTTGATGTGAAGCCTCAAATCAAAAGGATGAATGCTGAGACAAAAGTGATAGAATTTGCAGATGGAACCAAAATCAAGGATATTGATGTTGTTATTTTTGCAACAGGATACCATTATCACTATCCATTCTTTGGGGTGGACGCTCTTTCGTTATCTACATCATCTGACAAGTTAGCCCCCGCAAACAATTCCAGAATTCGAGATTTGTACTATCACATTTTCAAAGTACAAGACCCAAGTTTAGCATTTGTTGGAATTGTACAGACCCCTCAACTTTTTGCTGCATTCGAGGCACAATCAGCTGCTATCGCTGGGGTATGGTCCAATGCGAAAGCATTTCCAACTCAGGATGAGCAATATCAATGGCAAGCTTCTCGGGTGGCTCAAACAGGCGATAACAATACTTTTCACTTATATTCTAATAATGAGTTCAAATACCAATATGTAGAGGGTTTAAAAAAGCTAGTTCCATTTGGAAGAGAAACTACATTGGATATGAACTGCTACGGACAAGTTGATGATTTCGACCGAGCCGAAAAAACGCTTGAATATTTATTTCATGGTCTTATAAATGGAACCGTAAATATTATCAACGATGTTTATACTTCGAAGAAGCGCTCATCTTTATTATAGAACAGAATACATTTCAATTAGAAAAATACATTACGGATGATGATGCATAAATCCTTGGTTAATTTCTGGGTGTATTTATTAATTTCAATCTTAAGAATCTAATTTGTAGTTATTATATTAAATGATGTATTAAAATGAGGCTCCAACGACTTGGAATTATGTATGTATCTCTACACTATTCGCAGTCTAATTCCGATCCTGTATCATCTGGTAGTTCACTAGCCTGAAATTAATCCATCCTTGATTGTTATATCAAATTGAACCTTCGTATAAGTATTAAGGAATAACTTCTTGCTTGTGGCCGTATAGGGATATATTTTCCACAAAATCCAGAACTATTGAATGTGGATCTTGCAGGTACAAGATAAAGCTTATCGGTTGTTCGCACCAACTTCGTTCCTGCACTATACAATAGTAATTAGACTGATATTGAGCCACAAAAAAATTAGGACACTTCAACGACTAGACAGCTAGAGATATGTTGACGCAAATGTAAGGGCACTGTTTTTACTTGGTTTTATAATCTTTAGGTCCCATTTTCTTCGAAGTAATTAAGCTTCATTTAAAATTTATGCTAATTAAACATTATGCTAGAAATAATATTATTGCAAGACATGCACGTTCAGTATTACCTGAGCATTGCATTGAATCTAGAAACACACACTTTCAAGATTTACGGCACATGAAATCAACTTTTTTTACTCAGTAACGATTTTTTTATAATTAAATAGGTGTTTACATAGGTAAATAGTTTCGCAAGAACCAAAATCATCTATAATTAAGCATTTCAAAAACCTTCTTTATACGTGTAAAGAAATGAACTTAGCATGATAAATTGAAGCTAATTAGCTCTTACTTCCATAATAGTATAATTAATAATGTTGCATATATGTCAATATCCTTAATATCCTGCGAGATATTTTTATAAGGTAAGACACCGAAATATGCATTAGGCATTTCATTTATTTCGATTATATTATCTATTAAAGCTTGCAGGAGGTACATATTATGAGGACAGGTGGTTAGCATAATTTTGATATCAAGCATATTACGCTTGATACAATAGATAAAAGCTCACTGAACTAATTATTAGTTTGAGCAGATAGTAGAGTTCTGGTATCAATGCTACTTCTTAGAGTGATTGTGAGCTTCTTTTTCTGGTCTCTATGCAACGGTGTGCCAGTGTCAAGTTTTAGTAACGAGCTTGGATATTACCAGCCAGAATTGATCAACATATCGATACTAAATCCGCAGATATCTACGGCTAAAGTGTCAGAGCTTTCCCTAGATAATCTTTGGAACAACTTTTGGGACCTGGATTCAGAATCATGGGTAAATGTTTGCGGAACACAGAATAATCCAGTCTTATGGCAAGTCGCTATCGCCTCAAATGCCATAGCGGATACAGATAGCTATACAGAAACCCATGATGTTATGAACTATATTATGAAGTATTATAACTCAAATATAGGAGGCTACTCCGCTTCAAACCCCCCAGACAGTGATATATATATCGATGATGACTCATATATATCTTGGGTGATTGCACAATCTTATAAAGTGACAGGTGACTCAGATTTTCTATCTCTGTTGGAGAGTTTGATGGATTTTATAAAACTGCAAAAAAATTTCGCAATTGGAGGTATCAATTGGAAATACAACGCCACGTATGTTGCGCTGATTTCTACTGTAGAAGCTGGTCTAGCAGCAATGAAACTCTATGAGCAAAACCAAGATGGCTCTATGATAGACTTTGCTAAGTACTGCATGAATTCGACTTTTAGTTTATTTCTTGATCCTCTGACACACTTTATATGGGACGGGATTCAGAATGGACAAGTAAATAAAGGAATCTTGTCATATACCATTGGAGTTGCGATATCTACTCTTGTCCGGCTTTCCAAAGTCGATTTTAGTGCCGATTGGCTCTCAATTGCAGTGGAATTTGCTGTCAGAGCTATGGGAAGCGGTCGATTAGATAGCCCTTTTTACACTGATGGGTATTTACATGATCCATTGATGTATTCACACTTACTTCTAATAGGATTCGTAGATCTAATAACCATTGGTAATCCTGCAAGCACATATCAAGAGCAAGTATTCGAGTTAGTAAGAAACGAAACTATAAGAGAATCAAGAAACTATTATGATCTATATTCTCTTTCAGTGTTCAATTCAGCTTGCCCCGAAAGTAAAATTAACACTTTGCTCTTATATAGTTCTTTAGTGCGGATCTTTCAAGCAGTAGAAAAAATTACAGATAGCTTATAGTCAACCATATATGAAAGTATACCTAAGATTTATAGTCCATTAATAACATCAAATCACTAATAAGCATCTCATTGTTTTCTAGGCTCAATTTAAGTAAATCGCCTCCATTGAATTTAAAATTACCCAATAATCTCATGTTTATTTGCATATATTTTTCACCATATATGCATTTTACATTACTAGTACTTTTGAAGTCAAGCACAATATGGTAATAGGAGTCAGAACTTTTATCCCTGAAGTCACCTGTGTACAATGATTTTTGAACTTTTTCTTGAAGAGCTTCTAGAATATAATCTGCAAACTTGGGTAAAACATTTAGTTGACTAATTAGAAAATCTTGGTTTCTGTGTTTAAATTTATTGGGAATAAATTTAGTCCAATTTGAATCTTTCATATTGCATTGTACATATTTCTGGTTTGCTATAATATAGTGTGATGTGAAAATATCTATCTTTTTGTTTAATTGACCTAGCAAAGGTACTAGGAAATAACTTTTTTTTTTTTCACCTATTTCATTGAGCTGCTTTTTTCTATCAACAACTATCTGAATCAATTGCCCTCTTGGAAATCTTGTTCGACCACCATCCATTTTAGTGTCTGTAAATGGTAATGCAAATGGGTTTGACTTAAGCAACTCTCGATCATAATTTCCTTTGATTTCCAATTCTGAAGTATGGAACTTTTTCCCTTCTACCCATAATGCTGGATTCTTAATTAGGGGATGTTTGAAGTATTCCTTCATTTAATTCCAACCATTTCCTGTAGATCTTCTTAGCATCAAAAGACTTTGTGCACTGCATATAACTGATTTGTATCAAAGCAGAGGTAAGGCTTGTTTTAAATGTGATACTTGACCCTAAGTTAAATCCAGTACAGATACAAGATGAATCGGTTCTCGATTTTTTCTGCAGATACGTGCCCCATTTCAATGGTTTCAAACAGATTATTTCTAGGATTTTTGTATCGTATTATACGAGCTATTCATATCAGAGTATATAAAAGATCGGTGTTATCTTGAGCCAAATCTTCATCAACAAAACCATGCTTCTCTATTACGTTCATTTAATCTCATGTATCATCCTATTATCATTTTATGTCATATGTTCCCCTTTGGACTTTGGAAAAAGAGATTACCCCTACTACACTACACTAACAGAAACTGTACTTATCGAAAAGTGGACAACGTATGCTATTGCGAGTCCTACTGGAAGCGGGAAAGTAGTTGAGGGCAATATGCACGTTGCACAATCCTTAAATTATATAGATGATGAGTCTTTTCTGCTGCAAGGAATTTTGGTGACTTCGACTTCAAACTACAAATCGCCTAATCTGGACAGGACATCAATAGGTTCAGAGGCTACTTATAACGTTCATCTGAGTAATCCCAAGAATACTTCTGATAGTCTGGATGTTAATTATCCTTATCAGGGCCTATCTGTTACCACAGCATCATCATCAGAATTATTCGCAGCAATTTCTTCACCTAGCATTTCTGATCGGTACAGTACAATAGAAGGCCCCTCAGTTCAGACATCAACCGCTGGCAGTTTTGACTTAACCATCAGAAAAGTTTGGAATAGATTTTACAAAGAAACAGCGTGGTGCAACAGTGATTTAAGTTGTGGATCAAGTTGCAGTTCACCTGTTGTCTGGAATGAAGCGGTTGTTGGTAGAGCAGTAGCACTTTCAGGCAATTTAAGCGGCATTCAAAGAACAATTCAGAACATATATGCATACAGAAATACCGATTTGAATGTATTTTCTGCTTCTACTGCTGGTGATGATGATATTTATAACGATGATAATGCCCAAATTGTCTGGGTTTTCACAGATGCTTACGAGAAAACAGGAAGCCAAGATTATTTGCAATCAGCTATAGATATCGTAGAATTTTTGCAGGGCCAGTGGAATGAAGATGGGGGTGGTGTTATCTGGAAATACCAAAATGACTATATTGCTTCCATTTCTACCCTAGAAGCCGCTTTGGCTGCAATGAGATTATATGAAATTACGAAAAATAATACGTTAGCAATCTTTGCCCTGAATTGCCTTAATTTCACCTTTGAATATTTACAAGATCCAAATGATAAATTGATATATGATGGCCTTTCTAAATCGGATTACACTAATGTTAATAAGGGAAAATTAACTTACTCTGTAGGGACCGCATTAAGTGTTATGTCTCTATTGGATAAATACGATATAGGGTCTTGGGGAAATAAAATTATAGAGTTGGGATCCGCAGCTATGAATAAAAAGGGTGCCTTTTTCAATCTGAATGGATATTGGAATAACATGATGCAATACGTACATCTTTTATTTGCTGGTTATTACGATGTTTTAACTAGCGCAAAACAGCAACCCATATTTGAAGAGTATCGTGCAGAGTTAGTAAATCAATATGAATACATTAAGGATTATCTCCAGGATCCACAGGATATCAATTTATATTTTGATCTGGCAACTTCAGGAACTGAAGTAGTATATTCTAGATATGCCAATGTTTTCGGAAAATCCCTGTATACGCAAGATGATTCAATCTTTTGCAATGACGATGCTAGTCAATTGGCTACAAAGTCACTAATGGTTAATGGTGCAGTATCACAAATTTTGCATTTTGTTGAAAACCTTTAAGTTATTTTCGTAAAGATCATTTTGTCTCAGCATCCATCGATATAAAGTTATGATATTTCGCAATTATAGATCAAAAGTATTAAAATTTTCTAAACTGACACTTATATAAAATCAGTAACAGATTAACAGGTTATCCTCTGTAGATACTTAATGCCAACATGAATAGCAACAACAAACAAGCAGATCCCGTAAAGGATATCCTAGGAAAAGTTCGGGATATGAGAAATATTTATAATATTGGTGAAAATGGTAGTAAAGCAAGCAATTTGGATAGCATGGAGTCACAAGGCGATAGAAGGAACGATTCATTGAATACAATATATCAAAGGAGCGCAGATAATTTAGAATCTGGGGATAGTAATCTGAGCTCATATGGGGGTCGGGTGTCTACAAAACAAAGAGAAGGTGTTATTAAACAGACAAGAGTTCAAACTTATTCTTCAATACAAGTATCGAACACACAAAAGGGGAATCCATTACTATCCAGTTCTCTTTTGAAGAACATACCTTGGTCATATAATTCCTCAATCTTATCTGATTATTATATTAACCCCAAAATCCAATTTTTATTTCTTTCTATGAAATATCATAAATTGCATCCAGAATATATCTGGCAGAGACTAAAAAAACTAAATAAAGGTTCGTCTATAGAAAATCCTGTTAGTGACGGTGTTTTGCGTATTCTTTTGGTGGTTGTTGATGTGGATTCTCACCAGGAAATTCTAAGGAGGTTACTGAACCTATGTATTAGACACGATCTTTCCTTGGTGCTTGCATGGTCTTTTGAAGAGGCAGGAAACTATATTGCATTTTCCAAACTGCATGAAGACAGCGCCTCTAAGGTTGACTCCGTCATAAGAGGTACTAGAAGCAATACATATCAGTCTAATGTTGTCGATTGCCTTACAACAATAAGGGCCATAAACAAGACAGATTCTATAAAGCTTTTGGCAAATTGTGGTTCCATTAAGCAGATAGTACTTGATAGTTGCAAACAGCAGGATTCTGATGACCCAATTGCAGAGATTCAGGGTATCGGCCAAAGGAAATATACAAACATGAGAAACATATTCCTGAAACCATTTATTTTAAACAAAAACTATGATTCTAAATAGCAATTAAGTAAGTGTCGAGTTGGAAATTAATGCATCATAGTTCATCAATATTAAATTGTGTAAGAACTTCTTTAATTTTTGTTTAGTTGTTGCTTTTCATACTCTTGCATTTTACTTCTGAGTACCAAATTAATGCTGTTCAATATTTCATTTTTTTGAACTAATATGTCCTTAAGCTTTTTGGAATCTGCATCAAGTTTGCTTATTTTTTTTTGATAGACAGCCTTAGCATCAACGGCCAGCTTCTCAACAAAATATCCAGTTCCAATGTCAACCAAATATTTATCTTTATCCAAAATCTTACCAGGAAGGTATAAGGAACTTGTCATAGGAACTAATAAATCGTCACTTTCAGATCTTTTCATACCATCAATTGTACCGATACATTCTTTTAATTTTGATTGTGCTGCTTGTAATGCTTGCAAAGACTGGGTAAAATGTTCAACCTCTTGTTCGGTAGACTGACGAATCTCTAGTATTTGTTGAGGTTGCAATTGTGTTAAATCAATTCTTTTGGGAGAGTTCGAACTCATGGTAGTAATAGGGTCTTGAAGATTTCAGATTAGTGTCTTCATGTTAAAATTTGGTGCGAAAATATTTTCAAATCCTATAGAGCTGATTAGATAAAGTAAAGAAACATGGGAAATGATGGCGGGACCATTGCGAAAAGGCAGGATATATTGTCGCTCCACTCTAATAGAAAACCGAGCGGGTTTTCTACTGATTTTGAAATAGCTCAAGCTAAAGCTCAGAGTTATGATGTTTGTGCATTTTGCTCTAAACAACTTTACCAAGGTAGAGACGACTCTCCAGTAGTGAGTGATTATAAGGGGAGGCTTTACAGAAAGGAAAATATATTGGAATATTTAATAGAAAAACGGTTGAAAAAAAAGGAAGCGGAGGCGAATAAAGGGGATGACTTTGCACACTTACGATCTACTAAAGATCTAGTAGATATCAAAGTTAAATGGAAGTTAGACAGGGATACAGGAAAATATATGATGGTTTGTCCCGTGTCTGATACTTTAGTCTCTTACAGGGTTTCCTTCGTGTATTTGCGATCTTGTGGGTGTTTTATGTCAAACAAAGCTCTAGAGAAATTACAAATCCGAAAAGTAGGCGAACCGAGTGAACATAAGGAGATAGAAAATGAACCAAAACAGAGCTGTCCCGTGTGTGGTATAATGTATGGCTCGATAGATGTAGTTAATGTTAACCCAACTAAGGAGGAGGATATGCAGCGCAACCAGATGACTATGAATAAACTAAAGTTGGAAGGGTTGTCTCATTCTAAAGCTCAAATAAAATTAAAGCCAGCCAAGAATCACAAGCATAGCTCGAAGAGGCCTCCCGATGATTTGAAGAGCGAAAACACCTCAAAGAAACAGAAGAAGTACATAAAGAACTGAAAGTATCTCATTTAATAGATGTAATTATAACTTAAATTTTTTTCTAATTCAAAATGATTATATTTTAGCAATATATAGATATCTGGATTTTTAGGAACCTATGTACAGATGTAATTTTAATCCTTAATCAGTATTTATTTGATTTCGTTTCAGCAGACAGAAGCTAATTAACACCCTAAAACACCAACTAAAACCCATGAAAGCTAATAACGGTGACCAAATATTCAACTTAATCAGAACTAGGAGATTCTTTTTTATATAATAACTTTTCTCTATTTGCTCTTGCAAAATCTGAATTCATATAAAGGTTAAAAAGTAAACCCCCGACCCCAAAGAGAGAAAATCCTACCAAACCAAGGACAGTTGTTCTATGAATAACGTCAGTTACACGGACCCCAAGAGGTATCTTTTGTGCCATTTTCTAAAAGTATAATTAGTCTATCTAAATTGAACTAATTAACTTGCGATCAAGAAAATAATATTGATTATATAATCAAATATAAAAGTGTAAATCAAAGTAGATATTTTAACCAGACTGGCCGTATGAAATCTGTTTCTATTAAACTCGGATTCAAGTACACTAAATCAGGAAGCCAAAATGCGTTATGGAGCTTATAAGCCATTTTCAAATCTTCTGAGTCTGAAAATTCCAATGCTTCATCAAACAAGTACTCGAAAATATTACGAGCAATAAGGTTTATTTTGGTTATTTTCATATCCTTTATAGACATTGTAGAGTTTAAAATCTTGTCAGAAAATGCTTCTAATGAATGTTTGAACATACCTGTATCAACTGTTCCGATAGGCAACGCGCTGTTGACATCCGTATTCAAATCTGATGCAGTTCCTCGCAATGATTTTAACGCCTCGTAATTACCAACGTCTATATTTACTACAAACTGGCGTGGCTGGATACCTTTTATAATAAACTTCTTTTTAGTATTCTGCTCAACAGACCCCTCATTCAAGTTTACCACCATTGCCTCGGAATTAGGGAAAGCAGAATTAACATTTTTTATAAAATCAACAGCAGGCAAAAGAGGGGGCCATTCTGGATTTGAGTTTGTTTTTGACGTTTGCCATACTTCCTCGAACTGTTTCTCATAAGCTTTCCACAAGGATATCTGTGTCACTTCACCAGGAATTGGATCTGTATTATTTAATGGAATTTCATTTGAGGCCGCATGAGATTCGTAACAACATCTCAACCAAGTAGTAGCTCTTAATGGCTCTGGAAATCTAACAATTATGTCGTACAATTGTTTGGATAACAGAGGAAGTACAGTTGGGACATTATTATAATGTCCCCTCTTTACGAAAGTTGTGCTAAATGAAGGATCAACGTTTAATTGCTCATTCAATGACAAGCCAGATACCATAAGTACTGGAAGCTCCTTTATAAGAATTTCATACACCGACTTCGTTGAATTAATCAGTAATAATTTTTTAAGTCTTTGGAGTTGTGAATCTTTTATGGAATTGGGATAAGAAGGATCTGGGATTTCAGAAAATAAGTACTGTTCTAAGAATCGAAGGGCAGATTCTAGTAACTCGTTATCTTCAATAAGAAGACAATTTACAACCTTCTCAAGATGTATATTTTCTATCGCATTTATGCAATTGTTAGGAGCTTTTTCGGTCTCTTCTTCGTCTTGTTGCTTGCTGTTTGAATCCTCCTCACCCGAATCCCCCTTTGTGAATAAAAGATGTGTGAGTATCTTCAACAAATTTACTAATACGTTTTTATCAGTGGTGAGTAGTGAGGCACTTAATACTTGATTGAACAATGGGTCGTTTTTAGGAGTGTCGATATAGTAGCAGCTCAACGCTTCTATTAAATCAAGCAAATAATTGAAGCCTTCTCTGAATTGGTTCTGATACTTTTTCAACTCATAAGTTTGCTTGTTAGGTAAATGGAACCACTGCAGATAAAAACGAAGGACCTCCACCAAGTTTCTTTTCAAGGGCGTTTGTTGTGATAGCCACTGTTGATTTTCTAAATCCTGAACTAAATTTCTTAGGGCAAGCAAAGAATCAAGGCTCCACAGCATAGATATTTGTGACACCTGGTCAAACTTGCCATTCAAAATGCGATGATATGGCTTAATGAAATAATTAGTGAGCTCATGTCCTAGATATTCTGCTTTCTCCAAATTTATTAGATTCGCTGACGTGCAAGATATTTGTGACAACATCATAAGACCCCATTCAACTTCACTATCTATACCTGATTTCAATGACATAATAATCCGCGTCATTGTCTCAGGTCCTTGGAACCCGCTACCAATGAGATTTCCACTTGCATAGTTTCCATAGACGCCACTGCTCTGTAAATATAAAGTCTTTCTACTATGAGAAACAGTAACAGGGACAGGGATCAATTCTTCTTCCATACTTCAATTAAATAGAATTATTGGTGATTAGAAGATGCCTGTCTACAAAGTTTGTAGAGTAAACAGCGTACTTTCAACAATTTTGTCACATTGAATGTCGCATTAATATGCGACATTCAGATTCGCCACAAAGAGCCGTGCATGCAATGACTACTAGATAAGTTAAGCATGAGACTTAGGGATGAAATATATTGGGTGGACCTTGCTGCTCAAAGAATCAAATTAATTTAAGCGCTTTCAAAACATGAAACTACTGCTTTTAATTCAAACATTATTGACTACGTCATCCTTTACAAATTCTTTATTTATTGGAGAAGATGCTTTAGAATCCGTCTTTAAGATAGATGAGGTTGATGCAATGCATTCTAACCTCCAGGATTATGTTAAGGAGAAGGTTTTTCAAGCAGGGCAACAAAAGCAGGAATCAATTAGCTTATTAGAAGCAGTATGGAGTGAATTGAACGATAAAGTTGGGCCTGGGAAGCTCTTGCATGAAATCGAGGAATTTGAAGCAAATCATTCTCCTGAGAGGCTGTCATTCGAAGCAAAGGCTAAAGTAGAGACCAAAGAGGCCTCCAATGAGAAGGAATTCAAGGTATTAACCGACGATAAGTTTTCTTCGTATGCTTTGAGGGTCAAGAAGAACCATCCGGAAAAATTAGGTTTAGATACCGTAGACCAGTACACCGGCTATTTCGATATCGGCAATAAAGACAAACATCTTTTTTACTGGTTTTTTGAATCCAGAAACGACCCTGTGAATGATCCGGTCATATTGTGGTTAAATGGTGGACCAGGATGTTCTTCGTCAATAGGGTTGTTCTTTGAATTGGGCCCCTCTCTGATTGATGCTACCATCAAGCCCGTTTACAATCCATTTTCCTGGAACAGCAATGCTTCAGTTATATTTTTGGATAGTCCCGTCAATGTAGGATATTCTTATGGCGACGATACAGTGACTTCTACTGCTGCTGCAGCAGAAGATATTTATGTCTTCTTGGAATTGTTCTTCCAACAATTTCCTCAATTTGTAAATCTACCATTCCATATTGCTAGTGAGTCATATGGTGGACACTATGCTCCAGCTGTTGCCTCAGCAATTATTAACCGTGCGGATAGATCCTTCGATTTAACGTCCGTAATGATCGGTAATGGAATTACAGATTCCTTGATACAATATGGTTACTATGAGCCTATGGCTTGCGGTAGAGGTGGCTACGAACCTATTATTGATGAGGAAGGTTGCAAATCGATGAACTCAACATATGCTAAATGTGAAGTCTTATTAGAGCTTTGTTACGAATTTCAAAATGCCTTTACTTGTGTCCCAGCTTCGCTTTACTGTGAAACTATTTTGGATCCACTTAAAAAATTTGAGGTGGACGTTTACGATATTCGTAGAAGGTGTAACGCCTCTTCTTGTTATTACCAACATGGTTACATAGAGGAATACCTTAATCAAGATTTTGTGAAAGAAGCAGTGGGCGCTTCCCCCGAAAAGAAATATAATACTTGCGAGGATTCGGTAATGATTCAGTTCCTTTCATCTGGTGACTTAGCAAAGCCTTTCCAACAGTACGTCACTGAGCTCCTTGAACGTGATATTCCAGTTTTGATTTATGCAGGCGACAAGGATTTTATTTGCAACTGGCTTGGAAACAAAGCTTGGGTTGAAGCATTGTCATACAAGAACCACGATATGTTCCAAAATCAACCAATGGTACCTTGGATTACACCTGATGGTTTTAAAGCCGGTGAAGTCAAAAACTTTGACAAATTTACATTTTTGCGTGTCTATGATGCTGGACACATGGTTCCATTTAATCAACCACAGAATTCCTTGGATTTAGTGAATACATGGTTATCGGGCGACTATTCATTTGGTACTACCAGATAGAGTTTTAAATATCTAAATAAACTATATGCAAATATATGACTGAATTTTTGAGTTAAAATATTCTATAGCTAGAAGTACGTAGGATGCTAGTTTGTATTTAGAGAAAAGGATGCAAACTAGGCATGTTGCAACAAGAAGGTGATATTCAGGGCTCCAGCCCTATTAAAAATGTAAGTGACACAAAAATTCGAATTTCAGACCAACCTCAGCATAAAATTTTTCGACTGAAAATTTATTTTTCAAATACTAATTTCTTTGAATAACAAAAATGGCTAAGAAGTAAGTACAACTAGACATATAAGATGCTTGAGAGTATCTATGTGGTATGCGACGTGATCTAGTAAGATATGTCTAGCATTAGTGATTGGAGGAAAGAATCTATTTCAGTATGGAAAAGTATTTCATCAAATGATCTTTGGATTCTATACCTTTACAGGTAGAAGCCACCATGGGAAATTCAGATTATCTTGCAGTTGAAATTTACTGAAGACTCTTCGCCGATGCCTGATATATCTGTTTTCCTCTGAGTATTAAGACTAAGATGTGAAGTTGAATGAACTGGCAGTTCAGTTCTACTTCAATACAAGTTTTCCGACATTGTATGGCATCGAAAGTTTTATATATATTCTGGAGGAGGAAGATTATAATACATCCTTTTCATTGAAGTTTTACTAACCAAAATAGCACTCAAATTCCAGAATCTTTACAGAAGAAGATCAAGGCCAATGAGAAGGTCGCTGCTGACCGTGCTGCTGCTAAGGTCGCTCGTAAGGCTGTATGTATTTTTGAATTTTATTTGTGCATTTTATTTTGAAGATGAAAACACCAATTTGAATATGACTAGCTTAAGCGATGTTGTCGTTCTGTTAACCATCTTTCGGGACTGAGAATTTTAAAATTGCACCTTATCGAAATTGAAAGTGATACTAACTCAAACAGGAAAACAAGGAGAAGCGTCAAGTTATCTTTGACAGAGCTGCTGCTTACCAAAAGGAATACGTTGATGCTGAACGTGCTATCATTGCTGCCAAGCGTGAAGCCAAAGCCAATGGTTCTTACTACGTTGAAGGTGAATCTAAGTTGGTTTTTGTTATCAGAATTAAGGGTATTAACAAGATCCCACCAAAACCAAGAAAGGTTTTGCAATTGTTGAGATTGACCCAAATCAATGCTGGTGTTTTCGTCAGAGTCACCAAAGCCACCTCTGAATTGTTGAAGTTAGCCGAACCATACATCGCCTATGGTTACCCTAACTTAGCTACTATCAGAAAGTTGGTCTACAAGAGAGGTTTCGGTAAGATCAACAAGCAGAGAATTGCTTTGTCTGATAACGCTATCATCGAAGAGAACTTGGGTAAGTACGGTATTTTGTCTATCGAAGATTTGATCCATGAAATCTATACCGTTGGTCCAAACTTCAAGCAAGCTAACAACTTCTTGTGGCCATTCAAGTTGTCTAATCCAAACGGTGGTTTCAGAACCAGAAAGTTCTTCCACTTTATTCAAGGTGGTGACACTGGTAACAGAGAAGAGTACATCAACGCTTTAGTTAAGCAGATGAACTAAGCTTGCAAATAAATTTCCTCTACATTTTGAATGTTTATTTATCCTCTAATTCATGAATATATAAGCCTTCAAGTCTATGTATAAGTCCCAAATGTAATTTTATCCATATAGATTATCTTCCAATACGTAGATGATATACTCGAGCCAGCCGATTTCCTTCCACCACGAGAAACCAAGAGCAGAGCTCAAAATATGACTAGGCCCAGAGTAATTATCATATATGTATGATGAAGTGTTGGCATAAAATAATCCAAAAAACTTATATGCAAAATTGATCAGGATTAAAAATGCAAATCTGGCCAAATTCAAAAGTATAACAGTACTCAAGAAGAGCGTGATAATGTTCAATATTAATAACCCTAGACTTTTCTGTTCATCCCTATATTTGAAATAGAAGTAGTATTCTTTTATGAACGGAAGTGTCTGCAAAAAATGCTTTATTGGGTCTTTATTACTTGAAGCTAAGTCCAATCGTTCCCTTAAATTCCTTATCAACTTTTCTTGCCTGGTATTCTGATCCATGAAACGCTTAATTAATGTATTTATTTTTTTTTCATCAGAGTTTCTCTTTGAAATTTCTTTCTGGTATTTCGAAACTATCTCTTCTAGCCCCGCAATTTTACTCTTCATATTTTTGTGAGTACGGCTCTTCCCAAATGCATTTGTAAAATAAGAAGTCGCATCAAGAAAGCTATGCTTAGATTCCTCTTGGTTCTCTAATTTCTCTATGTGCTTCTTTAACAGCCTGATCTCATCCTCTAGATAGTAAACTTGTTTTCTAAGTTTAACTGTCTCAGTGTCAGCAATATTAGAATTAAATGTTTTCACACGTCCAAGATCTAAATCAGAATCAAATAATCTATGATCATCATGTTTAAAAGTTTTGTAAGATCCAAATTTATGATCGTAACTTGGTGAAGTCGGAGGTGACAATATTTGTCTCCCTCTATAAGCTGAATCAAATGACTCGGGTTCATTATTTGGATATCTGAGCAGCATGGAATCCTTACTTGGGATATCAGATAAATCATTGAACTTAGACTGCTCTTGTTCTATGATCAATTGAGAAATATGATACGAGCTCATCTTAGTTCTGTCTTGCAAGAAGTCAATAAATGATGTCTGTTTAACTAATCTCAAAATAAATGCAGAAGCCTCACTCCTATAGAGCTTCAAATATGGCTTTTCAAGGTTCATATTTTCTATTAACTCCATTTCCTTCTTATTAAGAAGAGTGTCACATTTTAGAATTCTTTGCAACCTATTGAACATATCAAAAATCTGAGAAACATAAATAAAATCTTCCTTAGTAGATTTATTTCTAATACTGTCCCAGGAGAGATCTATCAACCTCTCAGTATAACCGTCAAAAGTATCCATTATGCAATTTCCTGGACTATACAGAAATATAGTTAATTATCAACGGGTTTTTTTTGTTTTCTTCTTTGATGAACGCGCTCCGACCAAAATAGATTAGAAGATCCAAGATTAGAAACTCTGTACTGGCATGGTAATAATTTTGAATCTTCTAGCGACATCATATATATGTAGTTTATTTATATGCAATAATATAGCTAATACTTAATTTTTATTGGAGCATAAGTGCCCCAAATGACTACCTACATTTATGCCTTCAGAAAGGTATTTCATGCTAGAACAGACTTTCTTTTGATAAGAAATTTGGTTCACTATGCCAAGTTTTATGTGTATCAAAATGAGCTCCTATGATTTCTATGGCTGCGTCATATCTTTTGATGCAATACTGGAATTAGTTTCATTAGCAGGACCCAAGTCATGCAAGCCCAGTATGTGCTGTTCCTCACCCTTCAACTTTTCTAATTCTTCAGATAAATGCACCGCTAAATTTTTTTCCAAAGTCATTGTATTAGGATCCATTTGATAGTCTGAATTGTTATCAATAGCATTAGTGATATGTCCAGAGTTTACATGATGAGTGGCATGGCTATCAGGTATAACACTAGATTCTCGATTGTAGCTTGAAGATAATATAGGCTGACTATCTAGCGCTGCGATATCATCAGGACGGATTGAATCTTGTTTGGGCTCTTCAGCAACATCTTTGGCAATCACTAAATCTGGTTTTAGCGATACATTAGCGGCCTCAGACTTATCAGCAGTATCAGCATCTGTTCTCAGTGAAAAAGTTGAAGTCAAGGTGTGAATCTTAGCACTTAGACTAGACACAGAGTTCAAATCGATAATTGGTGACCCTATTTCTTTTCTTAGCAAAAAGCGATACAAGTCTAACTTTAAGATTTCATTTTTTCCTTCCATTATTGTTTTGTATGAACTGTTGATTTCTTCATGCTTGTTCGATATAGTCTTGGATAAATATTTGAGTTTATCAAGTAGCTCACTCGGAAAAATATTAAGATGACCGCATTTATGAATAAATTCTTTAAACGCATCGAAATCAAATTTGACGTCTATTCCCGGATGGCATCCATTAGAAACCAATTTGCACATAGGACACAAATAACTATCAGAATTTTCCAGTAGCTTTCCTGTAAAACCAACGCATTTTACATGATACCATTCATGACAAATGTCACATTCGATCATTGTTCCAAACTCAGGTTCCCTACAAATACAATACTTCTGAATATGACCAACTTTCACAGGGACACTGCATTCATCTAAAAGCTTTTCCTCCAATAAATAACCAAAAGAAGACGATGAAAAATAATTGTCTTCTTCTATATTGAAGCTTGTTTCAATCTTTAAATTGTATAGATCAGATAGTTCCATTATATTTGAAGACAAATCATCTTGCACGATAGCACCTTGAGGATGATTGGGTTTTTTTAGAATAGTACTCACGAATTTTACGCTTTCAAAAGCCTGGTACAATTCTTTCATCCAACCTAAGCACCTTTCAATATTAGTTCTCAAAGTGTCCTTCTCGAGCTTAAGGGTAACGTTTTCCACCTCCATTAATAAAGTCTTTGCAGCTTTGAATGAGAATGAGTTGGATACATCCGAAAGCCTGTTATAATCTAATAGCTCCGCAATAACTTGAACGTTAGCTCTTAGTTCCACCAAAGATTCTATATTTTCTTTTGAGATGAATACCCTATCATTTCCAGAAGCTTTGTTCCTGATTTCAAAGTCCTTAATCCAATCATCAACTTCACTCAAACTTTCCTTACTGAAAATCGCCTTTTCTAGGAATTCACGTAGATTTTTATCATATTCCTCGCTAGATAGTAAGATCTGATCAATCTTCTTCAAAATTGCGGCATCATTCTTGGAAAGTAATTTTAACCCCTTTAGTTTAAATTCATAAAGATCATCTAAAGTAAAGACTTCATTATTGTCAATATTCGGATCCTTACCCGAAAAGATTACGTTCAGTAACTCAATCCATTTAAGCCTCTCATGTATCCTGATAATAAACAGAAGTGATGGCAAGTTAACACCGAAAGATTTTCCTAGAGTGATCAAGTCTCCTAACTCACTTAAAGAATTGCTATTCCTCTTTTTTGAAATTTGGTTTCTACATGCCCGATCAAAGTTCTCTATTTCTGTCTTGAATTCTAAAATCTGCTCCGATTCAGAGCACAAAAAGTTGAGGGTAGGAATCTTATTCACAACTCTGACGAGTCTTTCTAAGGTATCCACACTAGTTGTTGGTATATCCACATTAGAGTTTCCCCTTATTCTTTGCTGATATTTTGTAGCTAGAATAGATTGACAATCTTCCATGAACTTCTCTGCATCCTGTACGAAGTCTCTCAATGTATCAATATTAGATTTGAATGATCTTAGCGTAGTGGCTTCCAGTGTCTTATTAGTCTGCCCGTGAATATCCTCGAATATGAGCTTCGGATCAGATGAAGTAACTGCTGAATAAATCTTTTCCCCTTTCAAAAGTAAGGACTTATAGGACTTTAAAGGAATATGAGGACCCTCGTTGACTACTCGCTCAAAATTAGCCATCCAAGAATGGTAATCAACGGTGTAAGAGTGCAAAATCTTTTGGAATTGTTTAAGACGATCATCAGAATAGAAAAGATGCATTTCAACTTTATAATCTTTTAATTCCTCCTTTGATATAGAAATATTTGACTTGGAGGAGCCATCTGCATTGAAACCCAAATAACTTAAATAGTTCTTCACAGATAAAATGAAATTCTGTTTTGAATTTAATTCTGTCAATATTATTTTGGTTGGAAAGACGTTGGCTAAATTGTCATCCGAAGTGAAATCTATTTCACTGGAAGCTTTCTCATCCAATACCAATTCACGCACGTAACTAAATTTTGAACGAATTAAACTACGGCTCTTTAACTCCTCCTGTAATAAAACTGAGTATAACTTGGCAGCATGTTCATATATCTCAGGTTTAAAATACAATTTACAAGAATTTTCTCCCTCATACAGTTGGGCTATATTTACGAGCATACGAAAAGTCAGAAATGCAGGTGTGATCCCCTGCTTCACTAGCCATTTTTCACCTTCTAATGCGTAATCTAGCCACTGATTGGTGGCAAAATTGACTTCCTCACTCAAGTTTAATCCAAATGATATCGTTAACGAATAAGTTTTCGGAAACTTTAAGATAAATTCCCCAGGTTTTTGAATGGTAGTTGTAAAATTTATCCCTGCTTCTTTTAACATATCAGGAGTGATTAAAAAATCCTGATTCAAATTTATAGTATGACTATCTTTTTGTAATTGAATCATTCTCTGAAATAAAGGATTTGAATGCTTTAATCTTGTAGTGTCTGGATAAGGATCAACCATGTTTTCAAGTGCACTAATTAAAGTTTCATAATCAATTAAGCTTTTTTCTTCCTGGTGGATGGATGCCATTAACCTTGAGATATCCCATTTACTACTATTTTTATGAACGCGTTCTTCATTTTCAGAGTTAACCTTCACTAAAAGTTTTTCAAATTTATCAAAATCCAGTTCGGGAATAAAGTACCATTTCTTAAAACCCCCAAAAAACTGGTAATTACAAAGTTGCGTAAAATGATCTTCGCATCGCCAGTTTTCTGTACTAAAAGTCATTCCTATACTTAATGTAGGATTAACCAAATGTTTACTGCTCAAATCATTTTCAGATAGAGCTCCAAGCAACGAACTTGGCAAAGTTGGTATATTGTGCAAATTCCAGGGATCAAGTGAAGAGGCTATTCCATTGGTCAATTGATCTTTCGTCTCAGCGTAGGATGATTCCAAAGCAGAAGGTGATGCATCTCTTGATGCTTGTGGAGGTGACATAGAGCCTGTCTGTGTAGCATGCAATGCATGACTGTTCAATTGCGATTTGTAATTCGAGAAATCGTCACCAAGCCTTGTGAAGCCAGATCCATTAACCAATGAAGGAATACCAACACCACTTTCAAGTTCTATACCATTAAATGCAATTTCATCTGAAGAATTGCTATTATTTACAAACTTCCAATAAAGATGCTCAAATGTATCGATGCTTATCATGTTCTTTTCCATAACAGAAAAGTTATGGTCGTTAAATTGATAAAAAAACTTCTCTTTCGAACCAGAGATTTTATCAAAATGCATAGTGTTTTTTTGGATAATATATTCCTGAAATTTTAAATCTTTCTCCATAAACTGCCTCAAGTTGTACACTGACGCATGTTTTCCATTTAACGATAGTTTAGAATCATCTTCCAAAAATGACAGTCCGGTAAAGAGGGTATGCAAACTATGATATACTTGCGTTGATGGAGTTATAGGACAAAATGTAAGCTCCTTAGATTGCTTTCTGCGCTTCTTACCCACTTCGACTGGAAGAGTATCGTCTGGCTTGGGAGAGAAAATATTTGGTTGCTTGCAATCAATAAGGTGTGGGCTGTTCAACAATATCCCCTTGCTGAATTTCAGTTTTATAGATCTTCTAAATTCCTTAGAAGAACCTATAATCAAAGGTGGGGGTTGTAATTTCTTTTTCTTTTCCTCACTATTGTTAATAAATTCATCTGGTAAAGCCCTTTTTTGGGAATCCATTGATAAGTTGGCATCTTTACTGGACTCACTTACTTCATTTAACTCACTCCGTCGTTCAGAAATAGGTGCTGCGGTTGGCCGATCTTGTTCTTCGGTGGTTATGACTTTTTCAGACCGCATAGTCTCTAATCTAGTCTTCTCTTGATCTTCAACACTTAATTTGGCCTGAGAATTTTCATCAATATCCGGCTGCTTCATTAGATCGTTTGTATCTAGACCTGCTAGTCTTGCTAGCGCATGTCTGTTTTCTCCAATATGTAATTCAAATGGATACAAGATCTTCATGTAAGAAGCCTTCAATGAGCTACTTAGACTAGTCATAATTTTACCTTTATAGCCTAGCTCTCTACCTATTTGGGCCCACAATTTTTTATTTACTACTTCCATATAGCCTCCTCGTATAAGAACACATCTAAAGAGTTTGTATAGATCTAGAGGTCTTTTATCAATCATAGGTAATTTAAGAAGCATATTATTTCCTGTAGCCGTCTTTTTTTTGGCCTCTGTATTCCCTGAATGATCTGAAGGTGGTATTTGTTCACAGTCGACTGGTTCCTCCTTCACACTATCTGAGTGGAATTTAGTCAATTCCTGATGAAATTTTAAGCGACTTTCAAGCTCATTCCGCTTAGGATTGATAAGTAGTTTATTTGCTTGAAACCAAAACAGGTCAGAGTTTATCTGAAAATTAGATTTGAATGTGTTTTCTGAATTCTCAGGAACTATGACTTTCACAGCTCCATATTTCTTACCCAATTCTTGTACTTCTTCGACAAAGCTAATGGGATCCTGCTTAGGAACATCGCACAACTGAAAAAAGGGAATTGAATCCGTTATTGGTATGTCGGTGATCGTTATTTTGTTTTGGAGATGGAAAAAATCAAGAGGTGTGTTGGTCTTAGATTTCTGCTGAGGAGCTATAAAAGGGTTGTGATTGATATAATTCGCTTGGTTATTGAACAACATCTGCTTTCCGTCCTTCTCATAATGTAGAGTCTTTAAATCAGGGAGACAGGAAGCATCACCAAACCTCGATGTGGATGGGAAAGGCATTGATAAAAATTAACTAGCAGAAATCGATTTCGCATAAACTTTTCAAGGTACAAAATTTAGTACTACATTAATTTTCTTTTAAAATTAATTATAATTAAAAGTAAAATTTAAAGACCTAGCTTAAACTATGTATCGAATGCAAAACATCAAAAAAGAAAAATAAACTTTATCCTTCAATCAAAAGCGATAAGGCACTTAGATCAAAGCAGCGGCAACAGCAGCGACACCAGCAACAGCACCTGCAACGTTCTTAGCAGCACCTGCATGGTAAGAGGAGACAGCAGCGACAGAAGAGGTTGAAGCACTGGTGGAACAGACAGTACATGGGATGGTAGAAGTGGTAGAAACGTACTTAGTGGTGTAAGTAGTTGGGACAACACATTCCTCAGTAACAGTCAAGGTGGTGGCACCAGTGACAGTGATGGTGCTTGGAGCACACTTGTGGTCAGCACAGGTGGTGACAGTGATGACAGTGGACTCTGGGCAGTAAGTGGTGTAACCAGTGACGGTAACATCAGTGGTAACAGTGGTAACGTTAGAGTAAGCAGCAGCGGAGGAACCGACTAAAGCAGCAGCAACAGTAGCGAACTTCATTATATTAATTTAATTTAGCGAATGAATTAATTAATTGAATTATCTAGAAATGCGAAACATCATCAGTATTTATATTTTTGGGGCGCCCTGCCTATAGTGAGATTTCATTGGCAAAAAGAAAACAAACTAATATCAGTTACTCCTTATGCGAATATAATAACAAATCGAGTTACGATACTGCACATGTGCTGTTGCATTAAAGCTTCGCGACTACATGCCGAATCTCTGCTAACAATTGTACTTTGCTCACATATTACAGGCTAAATTTTGAGTTCGACATAACATAGAAAGACGACGAGATTTCTTTACTGTTCTGGTAATCACATGCTTTATTTGGGTATTGTGACCTGCATATATGTGAATCCTATATGCTCAATTAGAGATCAGAAATCGAGGAACATATTTTGATTGGCTCCAAGCATTTTCTTTTTGCGCAATATCTTAAATTGGGAACCATATTTCCAATTTACTATACTTAGATTCAGAATCACTTCGAACATGGCAGAAAATAAAAGGAGTAGCCCTATGCCGGATATTGTAAGATTTTGCTGATAAAGTATTACAATAAATGTAATTATAGATCATAATATTAATAATAGACCGATTTTGTGTAATTATAAGGTCTTGGATTTCTTAATCTGTAGGTTACATCCTCCCGAACTAGTAAGGTTAGACCCGATTTCGATGTGACATCTTCCTATAAACGCATCAGCTATTCATTTAGCAGTAATATATTTAATTGCTATTAAATTTCATACAAAAGCGGTACTACATTTCGTTGCTATTATGTGACTATCTGTAGAGCGGCTAGTGGTCAAGCACCCAGATACCTACTACTACGAGAAGTAATGTAGGAAGGCATATTTTTGCTGAAGTAGCAGACACTTACCATAATGCATAAAGAGGGGCCAAATCGATTTCAACAATAAACATCATTGAGCTTTTTTTAGATGAAAGTACTGTTTTTTTTTTTATCTTGGCAGTGGGACGTGGAGGAAATTGTTAGCGTCTCATTGCTATTTTCGTTTTTATTGTACACTACAGAAATTAGACATATCGCGCATATTATTTTCTCTTAACAAAGAACGATACAATATGCAGTAACTATTTACAAAGATTGCTATTCACTGAAACGTTCAATGTTCCGCTATGAAAAAAAAAATGAGTTCTTATTTGGGACATCGCTTCCTATTTATTATTTGGTAACAGGATAATATTTGCAATTGGATAAATGTCTCAAGTGTAAAGCACGAACTTACGAATTCATCTAGCTAAGGAATAAAAGTTATTGAATGAGGTTTTTGTTCGTTTGACACGGCTCGTTTCTGGTGTTTTCTCTTTAATTAATTCATTTCAATTTCTGTTTTAGATGCTGTAGTACGTTAGGAACTAGGATGAATGAGAGGTATTTTTTACAGTTCGACTTTTCTCCTTAAAACACAAATAACTTATATGATATATAAATTAGCTTGACCTTAAGTTATTGGTGATTTATGCTTAGAGACTGATCTTTTATGTTTTATCAATCTAATTTATAGGACTGCGTAGAATCGAGCCTTGTATTCAGTTTGTATTTTTTCTCAAATGAGATTTTTTTTTCTCCATAGTATACTGCATCTGATAATTCTTTATTATCTCACTAATTGATAGAATAAACGTTCATAGAATGTTACCCTTTCAAGGGTTAACCTTCTGTTGTACTGCCATACCACTTAGTAATAGGCAGGATATTGCTGATATGATAAATAAAATGGGTGGTGTGCATTATAGTGACCTAATGAGTGATGTGAAATACCTTATAGTGGGTGACAGGAATACAGAAAAGTATAGATACTGTGTTCAAAATCGATGTGATGTGCATTTTTTGAAACCCGGGGTGATTAAGGAATGCTATGATAAATGGCAAGCCGATCAGAGCACTAGGTTTGATTTGGACTCTTTGTCGATGGCAACTTTCGATGGTATCACAGTATGTCTATCAAGGGTTGGAAAGTTTCTGGATATTCTAGGAGCACCCTTTAGATCTAGCTTTAATAAGGAATTGCTAAAAAACGATGGCATTCGCAAATTAATCGAAGATAATGGAGGAAAGGTTACTGATTCACTTCTGATAGCTAATACATGTGTTGTGAGTACTGAGAGAACAGGGAAAAGATACTCCAAAGCAGTTGAGTGGGGTATATCTATTGTTCATCCAGTATGGGTTGTTGACTCGATTTTGAGATCTGCTACTTTAGATCTTAATGATTACAAGTTAGATTCTCGGTTGAATGGCTGCAATGTTTGGGATGAATGGCTCAGTCATTCTCGAAATCGTCTCAAAAAGAATCCAAAAATATGGGACGAGATAATGAAAACTAAAATAGAAGGTAATGATTCCACTAAGAGGACGGAATGGGATGAACCTGAAGATGAGGAGACTGCAGTATCCCCTAAAAAACAAGGAAACCGCACTATTGACAATGAGGCTTCAAGCTTGTTTCAAAGCTTAAGCTTCCATACAATAGGATTTAATCTGAAAGAAACCGCAATACTTAAAAACATTATTGGCAAAAATGGTGGTCAGTTGAGTAATGATGCATCATGTTTAACTCATTTGATATTTCCGATCGCTTTGGGTCCTGAAACTTCGCATTTGTTGAAGGGTCTTGACAATTCTTTCAAAGAAAGGATAAAAATGGGGGAAATCTTAGTTGTCACCGAATGGTTTTTAGAAAGATCAATATTTTATGATAAAGTAATGAACGATAGTTGGTGTTTTCCTTTTAAAGGTCTAAAGAGATCGATTAATAAAATCAATGTGTGCATTTCAGGGTTTACCGGCATCGAATTATTACATATTGAAAAATTAATCGCTATGCTTGGGTTCACGTTTTGTCCAACTCTAACATCTACGCGAGACTTGCTCATAGTGAATATTAATGTTTTCAGGGATACTTTGGGAAAGGAATCAAAAATGCTTTTCAACTATAAATCTAAGGATGTGATTGATTGTCCTACCTATCATTCCGGAGGGACCAGTGTTGCGCAAATGTCGACGAGAAATAAGATGAATGCAGCTAAAAACTGGAACATCCCCATAGTCTCCATTGCATATCTCTTTGAATGTCTTGAATGTTCGCTGAGCTCTCCATCTCAAAACTTAACATTACCTGATGTTACCGATTCAAAGTGGTGTGTATTTGCTCCTCGCAATCTCGAAAAATCTAAATCGTTAAGTGAATTTATAAAACTGTTGAGTGATGGGCCAAAAGATAAAATTTCGAGTAGCAGTCTTCAAATATCACCTAAAAAGATGAACCAAAAGAGAAATTATGGGAAGCTTTCGGGAAAAGCTTCTAGGGAATCAGTAACTACCAAACTTCGTAAGGTTGCAAACGATACTGGTCCTGAAAATCTCTCTTTCGAAGAAGACGCTTCGACACAGGTAGGGTATCAGGATGCAGAATCAATGCAGAATAATGAAAGCTTACTACGAAAGTTGGGGGATAGTATTTCAACCGACCTGACAGAGACAAATACAAGATGACCAGTACTACTAACATTGCTGCATCTGGCAGATTTTATACGAGCAATAATAGCGCTACAACTATAAATACTGAAGGATAATTCCTTATGCTAAGCAAGATTATTTTGTTTTCTAGCCTAACCTTCCACTTAAGACGACAAGGATGCCTGAATTCATTTTACAGTATTAAAGAAGTAAACCATTATTAAGATGTAATAGAAAACTTATAGATCATAAACAAAAACATTTTAGTCAATTAATAGAACATATTCTTATTGCCAACTAGCTTAACTTACATCAAAAACTGCATACTTGAAGCCTTTCAAAACTATTCAGGGCTGCAGCCCTATTATGACTGTCTTTGTGGTCTTTAATTTTTTTGCCACGCCACCCTCTTCGTTCCCACAGCGGCAGAAAATTTTTTGAGAGTTATCATACTTCTTTTTCTTTAATACAACTTATTATACATCAATAAAAAATGGGTAAGGAAAAGGCTCACGTTAACGTCGTTGTTATTGGTCACGTCGACTCTGGTAAATCTACTACCACTGGTCACTTAATTTACAAGTGTGGTGGTATCGACAAGAGAACCATTGAAAAGTTCGA